>JAQFXU010001291.1:0-31122 GCA_034693705.1 Spatulosminthurus flaviceps | reverse complement strand
TATGGTGGTTGTTATTTCAGTTTGCTTTTAAGCAATTCGTGCATTAGACCACTTTGCTTCTCCAGCGACGATATCACTAATAATGACCTTCACAGTACATGTGTTTTCGAAATTCGGAAATAATGCTATTGATCGAAGTTCGACTGGGGAAAATAAAGATATCAAAAAAATAATTTGTCGAAAAGCTTTGATGGCAGAACTTCCACCCATTCCCCCCGTAACAAACATTTTGCGTGGACGAAACTACATATTGCGTAAGCAAATACCTAAATCAAAAACACCAGGTTGTATTCTATGTTCTATCAAGGCTATTGTTGCTGGAAATTCTGGTGACATTGAAATTTTAGTTGAGTTATTAAATCGTGATTAAATCGCCAGCCTTTTTACATCATAATTTCATTGTAGATGGAAAAGAACGTATGTATGTATTTGACACCGAAACACACATTACGCACAGCTATAAAAAATAGAGATATGTCAACAACATGAAAATGCAGGAGAATAAAGTAAAATATATGTGGCTATACCCGATGAAATTATTGAAATATTTAAAATAGTAACTCTACATGGCTACATATATACATACATACAGCATATCTTAAGGCGTAAAGATATGAGAATGTTTTTAATGCTTTTACACATCGTAACATCGTAAGTTAAGCCGTAGTTTATGTAGCAAAGCAACAAAATCTTTGTTAAGAAGACGCGTTTCCCTCTATTCCATGATACTATTTATTTAGACGGGAACAAAGGGCTCTGGAACTGACATGAATTATTATTACATAATTTCGGAGGATGAAACAGGTACATTTACACAATAAGTTATTATATACCTTCATATACTTACGGTGGTCCTTGAAACTGATAAAGATCTTAGTAATTATAAATACTAATTTTGCTTTACTTTCCCACTAATTCCATGAATCTCTCACCTTCTGCTGTTAAAGATCTAGTTAGGTGTAAAACATTTTCATATTTTTATTGTTTCGTTCTCTACCTCAATCCCTTCAAATATACAATCCCTTGTGTACATAAATGATGCATTTTTGTATAAATATGGATAGAATTTGGTTGAAAAAGGCAGAGTCAGTTTCATTCCTTATTATTCAGCAACTCATAAACTCATCTTGCAAACAGAAATTGAGGAATTACTGAAACAAGTTTTAGGAGAAATTACGAAGTGTTTTGAAAATGGAAGGCTCAATTTTTGTAACAATTTTGGCAATTTTTGTCATCTCTGCCAATTGCGCTATGGAGCCGTCTGGGGAGCATTCTTTGAAAACAAGACAAGCTCATGATCATGCTGAAGGCTCGGAATTGCTGTCAAGCCAAGATTCTCAAATATCCATTGGCGGCGGACGTAACGTTGACAAGAAGTCACTCGGGGAAATTCGAGAGGATTTGGCCCGACTGACCACTGCTGGGTCCAACCTCCAAACTCTGATTGCCGGGATGAATGGTATTTTGAGTAACAACGGGAAATCTACTGGAAGCGCTCAATACAACCTGGCGGGTGGATATTATCCCGTGAATAACTTCGTCAAATTTTATAAGACGACCCATGTAAGCTCATCAACTTTGAAACATAAATATACTTTCATTTTTGGAATTTATTATTTATAAATTATTATTGAAATTTTATATGCATTTATCCATAATATAACTATGGCTAAGGATTTGCAGAATACGATGTACTAATTGTTTTTTACTTCATTTAGGGCTTCAACGGTTATCCCACCATTGCAGGATTTCCATGTGCTGGAATTCCTTCAGTTGCTACTCTTCCTACAATTCCGGTTCTCGTCAAAAGAATAACTGCAGATACGACCTATTTGATGGATTTATACAACCGTGGGTTGGCTACAACCACCACTACCAGCGTAAATACTCGGGTTGCTAACCCTGCTCTATATCCTGGAGGAGTTGTGACTTCCTATGATGCTCACCACCATTAATTCACGTTTCTCGGAACGGAATCTTCCCACTTTATAACCACTTTCGATTTATTAATATTCTAACGCACGCTGTAAGACGCATATAATAAGTTTATCACACATATTTTGCTCAACTTGCTCAATTGGTCTTTGCTCAACACTTTGTTCTTATTATTTTACTGTAATCGTGATCTTTATGAACTATATGGATAAAAATAAAATTTACTTCTTTTACGCATTATCAACTTAAAAATATTCTTCTCGCCACCAATTTGATTATCATTTATAAATCATTTAATTGAAAATTATTGGGGGGTTATTGCTAGAACTACGAGTGAATTATACAAGGATCAAACACTCCGATTTTCAAAATAATCTATTTTTGCCCACCAATATGTCTGTGGATGGCTCAGAATTTACGAATTTGGTGGATGTTTGCAAGGGGTACACTATAATGTGATTTTGTAACCTAACGTCCTATATTTCTAAGACGCATATTTACCTCTTGCATCATAGAGATTCCCTGCCCGCGGTGTGTCAATCATAACAAAATTAGTGTGAATTTGCATTTATTTGGAAAATATTTGATACACAACCATAAATAAATGCAGCAAACAATTGAGTTCACAATATTTCGCCGGCGAAATTCCAAAAAGGATCATATGAAGAAAATCTCCAAAATGTAAGATTGTCTGCTACACTAACTGCTGACAGTTCACAGTCTTGAAACTTATATAAAGTAAATAGGGGCATAATTGTAATTTTCATTCCTGCTGGCCCTGCTGCTGTTCAAATGGCTGCATGAGCGCAGCGTAATATGTACAGATGTAGATGTAGCTCCTTTATTGAGCATTTAAGCAACCCATGCGTATTGCCTCTTTTTGCACGAGATTACCAAAATTATAGCCCCTGCTGGAATTTAGCCAACGATGTGCAACGCAACCCCACTTAAATATTTTTAAAAGCCCAATTAGATTGAACGGAATGTAGAAAATTTTTGAATTCTACATATATAATGAAAGAATGTGAAAACGTATAATCGACACCTGAAGTGACTGAAAGTAAGTATAACAATACAAAATCTAAGGAGCACAAAATTAACAAGTGTTTCTAAAATCTGTGTCTAGAGGGTGAAGCTGGTAATTTTTCAAACGTACAATTCATTACAGCTATTTCGCTACCATTTTTGATGAGGATGTCACAATAACTGAGGATACAATATTGTTTTGGATGCTCGGCATGATTTTAAATATAGCATACATTACATTAAAGTCACCCGTACTAAAATAATGTAATTGCGTTTGCACAAGATATGGAACAATCCGAAATACCGCGCCCACGTACGACTTTTAAGCTCGCGATGCAAAAGTCCATCGTATTTTCTTCAGGGCAGTGATCTAAATATTACATAATTATTTATCTGATTTTGTCTTGAAGAATATAACTTGCGTAGATTTCCATAAGATTTGTAACTTTTTTTTAAGCCTTTCTACATATTTTGGCGCCATACCCTTATGCCTTATGGGTACTTCCTTTTAAGATAACTAAAATGTTATCTAACACGTATATAAGGTTCGTACATCTAGCATTTTCTACACTCATCACTTAAGGTCATAAATTGTATCTGCAGATATGAATTCTTGTGGAATTATCTTAGTTTATACCTGCCGACAGGTAGATGTACCTTGAAAAAGTTGCGTATATGGTGCGTCTTCACTGCGTGAAAATTTCTTCCAGGTCTGTAATAATACGTAGAAAATTCTCAACACCCAGTATAATTAACACAAACAAAAATATCTTAATTAAAAGTTTGATATGAGTACATTGTTACTCTGGAAGCCGAACCTTGAGGATTTTAATCACCATAGGCAATCAGATAGAGCTCAAAATTCATGCCTCATTGTCAGTGTTGAATCTTCAGTATTATATGAAGCTTTAATGAATAATAATAATCATTATTATTACTTCAATCTACCTGAAGCGGGTAATGGAGCTAGACCATGACAAAGAATTTGAATTATGTCATTTAATAATATTTTTTAATAATTTTTTTCCAGCCTCACTTTAAACACTTTCTTTGTTGGAAAACTTGTTGATAACCATCGTCTGACATTGGTCAAGTTATCTTTGTTGTTTTTCATGACTGACGAATTTTTACTCCATAAAATTCATTCTCTTTACACCTTATGGGATGGCAGGGGTATAAATACCCAAAACTTTAGTTGAATTTCATCACAACTTCTCCAGTCTTTCCACCAGAGTCATATACCATAACCCAGCAACATTAAACAATTCAGAAATTTCTGAAAATTACTACTCAATCCCGAAAATGCCGTCTCCAAAGTTTCTATCAATTGTTCTGTCAGCGGCGCTCTTAACCATTGGGAGCTGCGAACCAGAGACATCTGTAGACCGACCACTTCGTACGAGACAAGTTCACGCTGAAGGCTCCGAATTATTTACAAGTCCTGGGGTCCAAGGGGAATTTGGCGAACAAGTTGACAGAAAGTCATTGGCTGAAATCCAAGAAGATTTGGCACGACTTACCACCGCTAGATCCGCCTTACAAGAGTTGATTTCCAAAATGAGCGGGATTTTGGGCAACATCAACTCAAAATCAGCTGACATTACGCAATACAGCCTTGGGGGCGCGGGCTACTATCCAGTCGATAATTTTGTCAAGTTTTACAAAAATACTTACGTAAGTTACATCATTAAATATTAGAGTTTTTTAAATTGAAAAAATTATTTTAGGACTTGAACGTATATTTTATAAGCCTGGGATCTTTCATGTTTCCAGGGTTACAATGGTTACCCAAACATTGCTGGAATTCCCTGCGCTGGAATTCCTACCGTAAATACTCTTCCTACGATTCCAGTTCTCATCAAGAGAATCACTGCTGACACGACCTACCTCATGAATTTGTATAACCGTGGAATCGTTACCACTACAACTAATTTGAACACACATGTTCAAGGAGTCAATACTGGATTGGCTGTTCCCTACGACACCCATCACCACTAATGATTTCTGTGTTCCAGGAGGATATCAATTTGTGTCTTCACTTTCGTTAATAACTTTTTTCTCTGCATTTATTAAATTTACTAGTAACTTTTAGTTCTATGTAGATATAAAAAGTTCACCCATTCAATAATACAGATATACGTACCATGTATAATTAGAAAGACCATTGCAAGTAATTGGGCTACACCTGTGTGCTCGTCTTTGCCGAACTTGAACAAGCATAGCAAAATGTCTATACATTCTATTTCTCTGAATTAAAATCTTCTTCCGCTCATAATAATTGATCAAATCTAAATGGCTTATTAATAGAATAATCATTCGGCTTTATAATCCTCACGAAAATAAGTGCAAAAGCTCGCTTTAACTGAGACAGCATGAAATCCAAACTTGGAGCATGACTTAGCCAACACTTATCTCGAATAACAGTAGCATATTTAGGAAAATGATAAATCGTTATTGCTGGTACTTGTACACGCATTCTACATTTATATAGCAAATGCATTTGATTTAACATTCAACACAATTACCATTATTAATTTAAATGTAGGCTGAACGACTATCTAGCTTCGTTAAAATGTGTAAAGGCCTTGATTCTATATCAAAGCAATTAATTTTACTAATGTTTACGACATTAGGACATTTCAAACCTTACCTCTAAAATTGCCTAAAAGTAGATGAGAGAGAGAGATCCAATTTAATGCGGACACACTTTTGTTTGTTTGTTTTGCTATACATCAAGCCTCAAAGTAATAAAACCCGTAGAGTGAATTTTAATGAAGCTGTAAGAAATAATAAAATTAGTTATTCAGTAAAGTGACAGTAGCTCAATATTTTCTCTTCAACTTTCGCAAAGAATCAAGCTCTAGAAAATACATGTATTTACGTACTCATATACTACGGCAAAAGATGAGAAGCTGGGGAAAAGAGAAATGAAATCATTTTACTATTTATTTTTTAGTATGCATGTACAAGTGACCTAAACAAGGCTCATATAAAATAAATAAAACATTTCATGGCTCTTAATATTGAGAGGATATTTGTAATAACTACAAATGCATGATGTCAATTCAGGAATACATAAGCAGTGGTGTAGGTCGAGAAACAATTAAAACACATTGTAATATTTGAGTGATAACACTATAATAAGAAAAAACCGTTCTTTGGCGAAAAAATTGTTTCCCAGACCAATACTTACATACAACATGATTGGTACTGGAACTAAACCAACAACATAACTCGTAAAAAGCACCATGACTGTATACAAAACAGTATAACATCCACTATAAGAACATATATTACAAATACTCAGTCAAAATGTCATTTTTAGCCTTAAATCTATCCATAAATAGATATAAGTGTAACATTACATATGATTCAATCCACAAATATATTACTATTATTTTTTAAAGACTGTCACCGGTATTTAATTTACTGTAAGTTTGTTTCATCATTAATTGGCTAATTTTTAAAAAACTGGGAGGGTTAAAAAAAGTATACAGCAACAACTTAGCATTTTTTGCATAGTGCAAATAACAACGAGAACACAATCTTGCACACGTCTTCATATAATATTTGCATAATTTTTTTGCACCTTCAAAAATATCCATTAGTATTATTTTTACGGGTATACATTAAAAAAAACAAATATTTTTTGGTACAAAAATAAATAACCTACGACAATTATTCTTATAGCTACATTATATGTATAATAATATAATCCAAATGAGCAATCAATGCCCTTTTTTCTTTCTGTATCTTGAAACAAAGATAAAAAAATATCCTGTAATCTGTAATACATTTATGTAAGTATATAATAATATTTAAAATAATACAAATTTAAGGTCTAGGATTCTTCATCTAGGTTGTTGTGAGGATGGCTGTGGTATCGTTGTTGAATCTACCCAGTAACCTCCACATGTAAAAGCTGAGCAATCTCGCTTATTTATTGAATTTACTACATCCCCTAATGTTCTTGAGAGTGATGAAGACACTGAGTCGGGCAACCTGGAAGGATTAAAAATATTATTATGTAACCACACACACATTTGTATAGAAAAACAAACAGTCAAAATACATTCCTACATCCTATTTTGTATTTACTGTCGTTTTTTTCCCAACATTAATATTTTACTGATTTCCCATTTCACACAGTAACATTTACATGCTTTTCCCCTTTACTCCAAGTCTGCTACCAATATTCAAGTGAGTTCACAGAGTCAAACTTTGTTGGCACTTTCAGCATATACATAAAGAGTAGAGGATGATGTCGAAGAGGAAAAAACCGGTATGACTACACTGTGAAAGTAAAGTAAGGCAGATGAACCGTTTTTATGCGTGAATGATCAACAAGTCTGACATTAGTCACATAACTTCATCCATTAATTTTGATTTTTAAGTGTAAGATTAATAAATTAGCCTATGCTGACAAGATTTCCATCCAGGAGGTAACTGTTATTTGTCACCAAATTATTCAAAAACAATTGATTCATTGCCAAACGTTCTCACTATAAAAATTCATTTGATACATACATAATTTCAAATGGTTTTATCCATATTAATTCCCTAGTGAATATTTCTCCTATTATTTCCTTTAACTGCCGTAAACCGTAAACACGCCTTCCCAATTCCAACTAGGGATGTACATCTTAAAAGTTAAAAGGCTTAAAATTCCGATAAGATCTGTAGCAATTGATCTATCCATGGTATCTAATTTAATTGCAAATAATATGTACATACACATACTCAGAGAATTTTTCCAACTTTGCTTCACGTAGCTACCTTGGCCCTCATTGGAAAAATCTATACGATATCGAAAATAAATTCAAGTGCAATCTAGTTAAACCGTTAAAAAATTCATGAACCTTTTGAGTCGTGCCACAGTTGTCTAACTTAATTTAAAAATCTAAGTAAACTCTTGGCTTTGTAAAAACATGATTCACCTAATATAACAACATTGACAACATGCTACATGAATACATGATAACAAGTTATGTACAACTAAACTTTTTTCCACTCGTATTTTCAAATTCGAGTAATAATTGGCATAGTGATATACATTATAGGAATGTACTTATATGTACATGCCATCATCAATAGGAAAGTACTGATGAGGATTTTTCCATTCCGATGAAAAATCCAAGAACAACCACCTCCTAACTGATGTGAGTAGGTCTACAAAGTCACGTCCAGAGAAACATTAATGTGTACAGATGCTTCTTACATTTCGTGTATACGTCATAATTTCGTCTTCAAATGCGGATCCTAACCTACAAACTCGTTAAACTCAAAGAGGTACTGAAGGAATAAGAGGTATAAGTACTAGTGCATATGTATAACACTCTGAACGAAAACAAGCTTGCCATAGGGAAACCCGGTTTAGCGTTAATCCTAAGTCACACTATTACACTTTCCAGACCAGTTTTTCTTATTTAATTCAAATACATCGTATACATACGAACGTATATTTTGTAATGCAAAACTCAAATTCCTCACCCCCGTCAATCCTACAACTGATCCTGATGGTTTTGCAACAATGAAAGAATCTTCCCTCTCCCGCACAAAACCCCATCTCCTCAATATGCTCATCCTTTCGAGGGGATCTGTGTCAATTAGTTCGACCATACAATACACTATTTATTTGACGTCAGCTTGAAAGGAAACGCGAAATAAAACGTCTTTAGCTTGAATACTCATACAAAAACTTCCTGTCAATATTTTCTTAACAATTCTGTTATAGTGTCTAGAGGACAGGCATGTGAACA
Organism: Spatulosminthurus flaviceps; assembly: GCA_034693705.1. Taxonomy (NCBI): domain Eukaryota; kingdom Metazoa; phylum Arthropoda; class Collembola; order Symphypleona; family Sminthuridae; genus Spatulosminthurus; species Spatulosminthurus flaviceps. The sequence goes on along the minus strand of JAQFXU010001291.1, from coordinate 22,402 downwards.
TAACTTTGCATATTTAATGTCTGGACTTATGATCTTCATCTTCATTAAAGTGTTTAAATTATGAAAACTAGTACCGTTGGAGTACATACTGAATGAGGTGCAAGGACTACCATAAATTACATGTTGAGATTTTGTTACTCGAAAAATGTTACTTGGTACTACTCCAACTGTGCATATACAAAAGACTCCTAAGCCTAAATCCATTGTAGCAAAAGCAGAGAGGTGACTTGTTTTCAAACTTGTTTCATAATGGTTACACACATATTGTGGTACATGGAGAGCTCCTGAATAAGACAAAAAAAATAAATTGGTATTTGCTACGGCCCCTGACATGCAAGTATTACGATTGCACATCTTCACCATTTCCTTCTGGTCCTCTCCACTAACAACTACCTTTGGCTTGCCCGAACTTAAACTCACTGTATGGTTTAAAGATGTGCAAGGATTTTTTTTTGCGTAATTATATTCGAATCTAACTGGCTTCAAAGTCTATTCACATGAATATCAATTAATATTCCGTCTTCGTTGTCCACAATTTTTTTCACATCTCCGTAGGTACAATGGAAACCCTTCGGATAATATACTTTCCACCAAATCTTTCATTCTGGCAATGATTGAACCCTACGCTACCACTTGTCGTCCTACCCTACCTACTTTTTTGCCCTAGAAACTCCTGAAAAAATCACCAAACTTCACCTTCATCAATGTTCGCATCAGTATAGACACTGTGAACTTCATATTTCAAATTTTATAGCCTGTCTTATTTCCTATGAACACCTCAACAAGCACTGCTCATCTAACCATTACATTCAAATGTCAGTTTACTTTCTAGTCATAAACCGTCATTAGATTCGGCTTGCTCAAAGGGATCTAAAAATAAAAGGTACAAGTATATACAGATACAAGCAAAGTAAGAAAAGTAAAGTAAAAAAAAATGAAACCTAAAAATGCCAGTAGGCTTAAAAATTACGGGGCCTGCTTTAAGGAGAAAAATAAAATAAAAAATTGGGTGATAAAAATTAGATGAGAAAAATTCTTTAACAACATTTTGAAGATTATTTATAATCCCATAATTCACAACTAACATTACACCCCTGTTCCTTATATTGTTATCCACGTTAATTAAAATGAGTCCAAATTCTTGCGCTATTTACTGGCTAAACGACATTGCTACTGTAAAGTTCTGTATACGTAGGAACTTCAAGTGTACATTAAATTCATAAATTGCTTGGATTCATTTCTAGGTCACGAAGCAACAACATATAAACAAGAGCGCATAGAGCATTCCCAGAACATGGGGCATTTAGGTGCTCAGCAGACCCTAACAACCATGAGGAATTGAAGTTTACTCACGTTCTCCCATTTCAAATTGCCAAGTCAACAACGTTCCCTTCAATTGTTATTCCAAGATTGTCTCAAAAATGTCACTATCTGTATACAGAGGAACACTTGAACTTCTTTAATCATCGTACTCCAAGATAATAATTTCATCAAAATTGTGGCTTTAGATAATACAAATTTCTCAAATACTCTTTTGCTACCAAATGACTAACCATATAAATGCTCCCATATCCAACACAGTGGAAAACCACTGTAGGAAAAGTTATTCAAATGAAAATGAAAATCCGGCAAGGAAGTTAAAGCTACACTGTTGTGAGAAAACTCATTGAAATCAAAAGCACCCGTGGTGTGTAAAATAGTAACTACAGAAATAACAATAACTTTAGTTCCCACAAGCTGCAATTTTTTTCACAGGGCCCCTAATAAAAATGACGTTTTCTTTTTTACCTGCGTACGTGTTCATTAATTTCCTCTTCAATCTACTTTCAAGGTTTCATGAGGGAACTTAATGAAGATAAAAATTTTGTATTTACAAAACAAGTCATTGAACCGTGAGTGCCAAAAAAATCTCTGCTCAAAACTAAAAGTAAGTCAGTTCGTGTGTAAAAAATAGGACGAACTGTGGTAGCCCATCTATTCATACATGTAGCGTGTCTACCACAAAAAACTATTAGGACCGTACATACAATTAGACAAAAAAATTCTTTAGAATCTCCCAATGCATATGAGCCTTCCTTGAAAGGAAAAGCTATGTACAAAGGATAAACTGAATAGGCCAGATTGGATATTTAAATTCCCTTTTGATATGCTTTTCACAATAGTAATTTTAAACCACAGCCCTTTAATTGCTAGCATCGACGATTATGTCAACGTTGATGATCGCAAGTGAAAATGATAGGTATAATTTACTTCCCTAATTATTATTCCACTTTCTATATTGCTATTCTCCTCTAAACAATAAAAATTAATAATATCATGAGAAAATCTCGTCTAACTTCCCATAGCTGCCATTGAAAGCTATTGAAAGCAAATGCTCCATGTCTCGAGGGACAAGCAGTTGTTAAAAAGTATTTCTAATATCTCGTGTGCAAAAGAAAAATTGCTTTCTATTTCCAGTTGATTAGGGAAACTTTTGACTGTCAAATCGCTCAAGGTATATGTACTTAGTTACTTCTAACGTCATGGACTTGAAATTTTTCAATACCAAAACACAGTCAATAGTCCCATCCCATTTGACAACCAATGAAAAGTAAACCAGCATGTTTCGTACATGGTTTAATCCACAATAACCCTCACAAAATTAATTATGAGTTCAGGTTTGAACCCCCTCAAATCCCTATAATTTCACACTGTAGTTACATTCAATTGACTCGTTCAGTACACAAATTACAGAGCACACAATTCTGCATATACATCCATTCACTTGAAAATAATTCATGTGCGCTAAAACCTCACCTGCCTACATGTATCATTTGTATCAGTGTATTTAGCAAGGACCAATAACCTTATTACAGGAAAAAAATGTATGTTACTCTTCAAAAGAAATCATATCAGCCCAATGATACCATTGGACATAACACATAATTATTGGTGGTATTTTACTCATAAGACAGCAAATCCTGTAAGACAACCCACTGGGTCAGCAGACCGATCGCCGCCGGAAGGAGTGTCCCTTCTTTACCGTCAAATAAAAAACTTCACCAAACACATTTACGCAGCTTTTGATTAAAGTAACCATTGGCATTTTTTCCTATTCTCAAAAACTCACCTTAGTTTTACTCACGAAGAAGAAACATTGAAAGCAGACTATGGGGAGAGGCATGTGTATATGTTACATGTGCATAGGCATATGAATGACGAGATGAGAGCACAACTCACTCACTGTTGGTTAATTTTTTAGGCTCTCTTTTTTCTCAATGAGCTTAACTACAACAACAAAAAGTTATTTACAAGGAATTCCTTTCCGACAGACGAAAACCACCATGAGTTTAATCTCATTGTACATGCATACTTATGTACATAAAATGCGTATACGATGCGACATGGTAGGTGTTTGAACGACATAAAAAAACTTTCTACAATTGAAAGTTCGCGTGTATATCGAAGTGCAGAGTGTAAAAAAGTACCTCACTTTTAAAACGCATATAACAAGTAGTGCTACTACTAATCCAACTTAATGGATGTCACTTTGTTAAAATCTTTTTCTGTTAAATGTTTGAAGTGGGTATACTGCACTTGCACTTGAAGGATTGATACAAGCGTAAAGAGCGTGTGCTTTACAAGAACGATTGTACTTCAAAGCAAACGCTGCAATGTGTACAATGTCAATACCATTTTGGGTACGCGCCCTCAGGCAACAAAGGTATTATGAATTATTACGCTTTCACACGAATTTCATCGCCCGTCACTATCCATACAGAACTACCGTTCTTGTAAATGAACAAATGTAATTGTTAACTTATTTGCAAATGTCTATGTATGCACTTACAATTACTCAAATAAACGCACAAGTGTACAAACGCACTAAGATACATATTATGTGAAGCAAAAGCGGAGCAGGGAACACCACACCCAAGCAGATGAAGCTATAAAGGAATATTAATATTAATACTGTTACTTCTCACATCAAGAAAGCACAATAATACCTGTTAATAAAGAGGAAAGGCATGGGTAAGTGTTATGGGAATAATGTAATCCTGAAAGTGAAACTTGAGGCAGAGCAAGCTATAAGCATGTTTGTACACAGGTAGTGGTAGGTAGGGGTATTGACGGCAATTAGGGATTTAAATAGGAGATCTCAGTCATTATAGAGATACGTAGTGTAGTGTAGACAAGACATGGCTAAGCAACATATCGTTGCTAAATTAATATCAATCATGTAAATCTGAAATATTGTACGTATGGGTACCCATGCAATGGAATGTAAACACTTGAAAGAAAAAAGGTAAGAAAAAGGAGGAACTTACATCGACAGAAAATTGAGCATTCGCTTTTCCATTAACCTCACAGTGTCATCGCTCTGTGTAGACATGACATCGCAGAAGATACGCTGAGCGCAGGGGGTTTCCTGCCATTTTGAGTACCCTGTCTCATGTAGTTTGTTGAGAAGGGAACTCTGACTAATTTGTAGATTGTCAAGAATTTTATGCAAAAAGCCCTGATTTTCCGGCATGGAGTCAAAGGTCATGTCGTTAGTAGAAAGTGACCTGCGAAGCCGTTGCGGCCCATTGTAAGCGGTTGGCCAATGTCCAAAGCTATAGGGTCCTTTCTCAGCCCAGGCCACCTCCCGACTGTTATCTGTAAAATACCAAGCCAATCCCAAAACTGTGAGTGCCCCGAATGCGAATGCCGATAGCGAGAGGGCCACCGTTAGATTAGTAATGTCGGAATCAGAAATGTTGGAAATAGTGCTTTTACTTGTGTCGGGGTCGAAAGGATGTGGTACAATTACATCCTTATTTGAACTAGGAGCTGCCTCAGTCTCGTAAGGATTTGTGTGAATAGAAGAGAGAATACGGTGCAACCAACCATCTGACAGTGAAGTAGAGGCAGAGGAAAGAGATCTTTTACGTCGGGAATAAGCAGAAGGTTCTAGAAAAGCTATCTCACGATTTGCACCACTAACATACCAACCAACAATGAGTGCTGCAATCACCAAAACTGAGCCCCCTAACACAATAGCAGGAATAGCAACGTTAGCAAAATTTTTGACTCTACTTAAACTTCCCCCGTTACCGCTCTTATCCACGATGTTGTCAGCTTTACTGCCCTTTTTCCCGATGTTGCCCGGCCCAGAGAGAGGTCGTGTCATGGAAAGAGGCTGAACCTGAACATTCTGAACCCGGTCTTGAGGAACTACATTCATGGAAGGGAAGGCTGAGTAAACAGGTTGATACTTCTTCAAGGGAACTGGCGCGTCATAGCGTTGGTCCGGCACTGTAGTCTCATAGCTTTGTTGCTGCTTCTCAATCCCATGTTGAATAATACTCTGGAAAAAACTAGCCTGGTCAACTTCCTCCGTGCCACGTTTTCTTCTTAAATGAGCCACAACTGCAGAGTCCTTGCCGCCATTAGCCTTTTCCGATTTTCCACTTTTCTTAACAATGCCAACCTCTCGGTTATTTTTTGATAGATACCAGCCAGCAGCCAGAGCTCCTAAGCCGAGAATAATTCCAGCACTGGACAGTACTGGAACGACCGCACTGGTCTCAATTCTCTCCGCAGTTCTTCGGTTTACATTAAAATGCAATGATTCCATGAGTTTGTTTGTCAAAGTATTCTTGTTTTGTTTAGGTTCGTCGTCCTTATCGTCACGTGCAGATTGTTTATGGTGATTATTATTATTATGACCATGACCATGATGAGCAATTTGATTGATAGGAATAGGAACCGGTACGCTAAACATTTGTCCTCCACCTGCTGAGTAAGTTTGGGGCTGGATTATAAACTGATTTTGACTTACAGGATGAGCTGCAATGGTAGCAGGTCGCTCATGAACTTGGGCTTGATGTTGTTGTTGGATATGGTAGACCTGCGTATGGGGATGAACCTGGTGATGTTGAACTGTATTAAGGATTTGCTGACTTTGGGCAGAAACTTGTTCTTGAAGTTGCTGACGAATGTTGGCTCCAGCAGGAATGGCAGTTGCAGCAATTTGAGCAAATTGTTGTAAATCTTCCTGTGATGCTTTATGCACGAGTTGGGAGGGATTGAGGTAAGAGGGTTGAGGAGTGACGACGGTATGAACTTGTCCTGAGTGATGGTGAATATTTACTGATGGACTTTCCTTTTCTCCTGACTCCGATTGACTTCCTTCGGTCCGATAGTGACTCCGGTGCTTGGACAAAATATGCTGACGATAGGCTTGTTCCTGCTGCATTTTAGCATTATGTTCCTGCTGCATTTTAGCATTATGTTCCTGTTGCATTTTAGCATTATGTTCCTGTTGCATTTTAGCGTTATGTTCCTGTTGCAATTTAGCATGATGCTCTTGTTGCATTTTAGAATGATGTTCCTGTTGCATTTTAGCATACTGCTCTTGTTGCACTTTAGCTTGATCGTGCAATCGCTGGACATGCTGCTGAAGATGAGGGTGAACCTCAGCTGACGAGGATCTATCAATTTGTTCACTACTTCTGGACTGGAATTGGGAGGAGGAAAGTTGAGCATGGCTTTGGGACGCTTGGGCGCGTTGGTGTTGTTGGTCCGCGGAAGTGGAAGTAATTAGTTGTCCTGTAGACGGATTATAAGGCAAATATGTTTTGCCATCAGGCTGTAAAACATACATTTGGCCTTGTTGTTGTGGTTGCTGTTGAGCTGCATAAGCATAAGCCGCTTCTTGAGCATTGGCACTTTGACTTGCTAAAGCAATTGTCTCAGAAGCAGGGGAATTAGCTACAGTCTGATACTGATAGACTTGTTGAGCTTGTTGTTGCTGCTGTTGAGCTGCAGCCGCAGCATACAGAGCAGAAGTCAAGTCTTGCTGTGTGGCAAGGGTTTGGAGTACCTGGGTTTGTGTTTGTGGAATTGCTGTTTGAGTATAGTACACATTGGCGGCTTGAGGTTGTTGATACTTTTGCTGGCCTAAGCTGGAAACATCAATCAGAGTAGCTTGAGTGGGTCCAAGGGATTGAGCATACAATCCACTCTGTCCTGAGAGTATTTGTCTCGCATCCGAAACGACAATTTGCCTTTTCCGATGAGGATTTGCTGGACGATTATTTTCCACAAGAAAATTCTTAATTACACGAGCATTTCTCCATGTATGGAATTTATCATGCTCATCGTCAGGTACACGGACTCCCTCAATGGTTCGGACTCCTTCCGAGTCTACTGTTGAAATACTTCGACCACGTTTCGCATTGGTACTATTTGGAGCTGACTTGATGCTAATTGTTTGAGAGGATACAACCACAGGAGCTGGCACACCCGCACCCGGCGGTGCTGGAGACGGCAGGTCTTCTCCATAATAAAGCTTCTTCCCACCTCTACCACTTCTATTTGCTTCAATTACCCCATGCTTGGTAATTATTTGCACTGGTGTCTCCGATTCCGATGGTCGCGTTAAGGAACGAAGGATGTGACTAATTGAGGATGACACTGTAGCTTCAGCCGGAATACCTCCTGTTGCTGGCTTTGAATTTCCACGCTCATCCTGTAGTAATTCCTTCCTTGCCTCAATCACGCTTATTACAAGGAACATACACAGAAGAAGCCCCTGGGATCTTCTCCAGATCATTTTGTGTGAGGCTGAAATCACACAAAAAATTTATACTCTCACAAAAAAAATCTGCCCACAAATTACTATTTAACTAACAACAACAAGAATACAACCCAAGAAGAAATTAAACGTTTTTTTCAAAAATTAGTAGACATAAATCGGCTAATTAAAATTTCTTAAGAAATTAAACTTACAAAGTTTATATTCTTAAATTTGACAGATTATATTCCCACTAATATTATTTTGTCACTTTATAAAATCACACCACAACCACAGAAAATCCCCGGAAAGGATCGACAGTTTAAAAATAAAAAATCCCAATATCACTGTCACTAAAACAATAATAACAGAATTTACATATAATTTATCCTCTATCTCCCTTCCGTTCTTTTTTTTTCTCTCTCTCTATCAAAAGAGTTGACTATGGCACTGACATGCTACCAGCTTCAGGCCTAGACACTAAATGGACGGATAGGAGTAGCGGTGTTGAACCTTCGGGATCAACTTTGTAAGTAAACATCAAGTGTCAAACTGATGCGTACTCTTCAAGTTCAGTCAGACTTGCATCTTCTTCTACTTCTACTACTTCTTCTCCTATACGAAGTGGTGGCGAGAGCGGATGGAGAAAAAGGTGTAGAGAGAAACTGGCTGGTTTCTGTGTCAGCAGAGCAGCAGCAACAACTTGTGGAAGACTCAACCTGCAAGTGCGTACATATGTATAAGTACTAAGCCACGGCATTGGCAATTCTCCTCTTCAGCCTTGTGTATGAGGTGGCCAACCTCTTGCTCATCCTCATATCCATATAAGCTTAAACCCTTGATACATACATGGTTTAACGTATTTCTACATTTTTGCAGATCTGTTTTTTCTATAGGATTCAGTAAAAAAAATGTACTTTTTTCCTTTTATTTATCTTTTCGGCTCGTTTCATTCTCTCTCGTTTGGCCTATCGCACCGGATCATAAGCATGAAAATTATTGTTTGAAAGGAACCTACTAAAATGTTTTAAGAATGAAACTGAACCAAATTCACCACATTGAAATTCAAGTGTAATCTATAATCCTCAAAAACGTAGTAGTAGTAGTAGTTGTAGCTCAACGAAATATCCTACTCCACATTGTAACTACTACTCATAATGACTAATGGCTCTGATAGGAAACAGAGGTAATGGATTATTGCAACTTGATAATTGCACTTGTTATACTGTCCACACAATGACCACGTAATTCTACGTGATGGTTACTATATTGTGTTTTGATACCACAGGAAATTATAAGAAATCGCAGTTTTTTCGAGGTACTTACAAAAAAGTGACATCTTATCGAAGCAGTAATTCCTCCTGCTATTTCACGTGTATCTCGTGTATATTCTTACTTGTACAATACTGCTGTGTAGTGTACTAAATCTGGTTTATTGCTTTTCGATTTCAAGGGACGTGATGAGATAAAAATGATATATTGTTACGTTTTTGACAACTTTAGCATATATATTAGGAAATATATTTAAACTTGGGCAGGTATTTCTGGTTTATCGAGCACATTTTTAAATTGCTTTGATACCTCTTATGGTAGGGAATATGGTGAGCTATAATAGCTATGGGGTAGTTCTTATTTTGTAACTTTACAGTCTTAACTTACTATATAATAATTGTGAGAGTCTTGAGGGCGCAGCTTGCCCCTTGTCATATATAAGTACATTGATTTCAAGTTTACAATAAGTGATCAGGAAAAGGAGATTGGAGGGGGGATTATGGAAAACATTTTACTATTATAAGTCTTACGTTTGATAGGACATGTTGAGTAATATAAATGACAGTTATTTTTATAGCATTGACCAAACCAGAAATTGAAGAAATTCACCTGTAAATTCGAGAAAAGTTAAAGATAAAAGTTACCTCTCTGTACGTTACGTGTAGTAATACGTACATAATAATATAATAATAATTTGTTAAGGTTCAAGATTAAGGGCGATTAGGTAAACATATTTCCATGTATAACTATTTATTTCGTGGGACATGAGCAAGAGTGCAGTAGAGAGGTATGCTCAGTACATATATGGTTTCCTATGCGAGTGAGTTTTATAAAAAATTTATCACATAGTCTACAGAACATTAGTATGAATCTCTTGATTCAGTATGTAGGATGAAGATTGTGTGAGTTACGTTGAATCTTAAAAGTATATACAAAACAAAAAAAGTTGTCGGTTCAGATTCCTTGATTCCTAGTGAATTGAATGACCCACTTTTGGCAAAAGTCTGATCAAAACCCAGAAAACTTGATAATCATTACCTTGCCCTTGATACACCTCGGTTGTGTAAGAAATGAGATATACAGAAACTATATGCACGTACGTATAAATCAAAAATGGGGAATCTTCATTCTTTCCTACTCCTTATGTCAGTCTGATCATATCCTACTATTCCTACTTTAAATTTCATATATGAGAGGATTAGATACGCGTATGCATGCAAATGCAAGGATCTGTGCATATTTCAACTCGCTCACATTTTTTAACTGGTTTGTAGTCACAGTGCTAGAGTCTCGCTAATAACAGTAATACTCGAGCATGTAAACTCTATTCATATATCATTACAATAATCTATAATATATGAGCATCCCCTGAAAATTTGAAGCTTACAAAATTTATAGGACATGAGTGAACCATTGAAACATTCAAGCCTTAAATTGTTTCATCATTTTAGTGACATTACAAATCTATTATTTACAATCCATCACACCAACAAAAGACTATTAAACGGTTCTACAGCTGATTTTTGTCTTACCATATAAATATATGATATTGATCTTATGCACATTTGGAACATTTATGTGTAAAAGGATGAAAAAATAATAAAATAATGCTCCACTCCCAAAAAACCTGTGATATTTCAATCCACCCTTCCTTTGAGCTGGTACTGTCAGAGCAAATGAACTCCACATAACAATATAGCGTGTAAGTCTGTGGATAAAATTTGCTGTGGATTTTTCAACATAGTATCAATTTTTTAAAAGAAAAATCGTGGGAGGGTATGCCCCACTAAGGCAAATAAACAGTTACTTCAGTTAACTTCAGTAGTTGATTTACACTATAATATATGCATGGATCCGAATAATGTCATCTCATTATATTACCTGTTAAGGGTTATGCTTGCCTCTGACATTGACTGAGGCTGTGCTACTCATAAATGTGTGTAATTTGCAAACAAAACTCTTGACAGATGAAGTTGTTACAAAAGGGAGAAGCTAAATTAACGTTGACGTTTGTAAAAGAGCCAACTAGCAAATAAACAAGATGAACCACCGACAGAGTCAGCGTCTGTCAGACATGAAAGGTTACGACTTGAGAGTCTATTTAAGTTACATTAAAAACTATATGAATTTTTTTATCTTGTTACATATTAGCTTGAAATATGAAGAAGAAATACAAGTCTATGACTCATGATTACAGATGAGGTTTCTTTTATATATAGAATGATTAAATAATATGGTAGTGGGTTGAATCAAGACATGTCAACAGAGTATAAATGTATTCAATAAATGTATGCAATAATATGTTGGATGCATACTTGAAATACTATTAGCTTGTGACTGATGTAATGACTATAACAAGATTTGATGTTCTTAAATTGGACATGTAATTATTTCATGGGATAAAAATTAAATCTTTTATAGAATGATACAGGTTTTGAATTAATTAATCAGTAAATTTATGACTGGTTAAACCAATTTGGTATGTAGAAGATGTGCATGTCTGAAAAGGTTGGGAAAATCAAAGATTCCTTTATGATTGAAATTCACAGTATGTATTGTTAAGGAGGTTAGGTGAGATAACGCTGTTGCAGATACCTTGCCACACCTCCAGCTTTACTCATTCATTGCATGGGTTAATCTTCAATGGCTGTATAAGTTCGGAGCTTAAACCTAAACCCGTCATCATATTTTGTGGAGACTATAGTTGCTATAGTAACACACAAAAATGTGTACATGTACAAGTTACAACTTTAAGTTAATGCAAATTATTGGAGGTTGTTGGTAAGGAAATTAAGAAACTAGAGAAAGAACTTATGACGATAGTTTACAGATTGTTCTTTTGTATATACTTTCATAAATGAAGAAATTTTTTATGGAAATAATTCCGACGTATAGGAGCATATATACAACTGGAAGCAGGTTATTTGCAAGGTACGTAATTAACTAATGGCTTCAATGGTCCTTTTGTTTGTGGAGCTGAATGAATTACTAATTACTGTATAGTAACTGCGAGCAAATCAAGATTGGCCAGGCGGACTGCATGAATGAATTATGAGCTAACATTTTTGACAGGTTGCAGTTGGAAGGAACATTGAATTAATAATGGGGTCCATTTGTTGGTTACCTCCTTTCTGTAAAAAAAATCAATTTTCTATTAATCCATATATGTGACCCTCTTTCCTATAGGAATTTATAAATCGGAATTAGATAGGGGACCCTTTACAATATTTCCTGTCATGACAGGAAAAAATTGGCAACGAGACACTTTCTTCTCATTTTCTTTGGTGTGTATGATTTGACATATGCAAAAGGGTTACAATCCATATATGTAAGCTGATGTCTTTCGATGCTCTGGTTTTTTGAAAGAGGAAGAAAGTTTTAATTGTTAATTTTACTGTCACTGACCTTGAGTGAGTCTTGAGATATTGAGCTTCGTTAGGTTTGGAAAGGTTACAACATGTAAAGCATTTTTACGCTTCAATTTCAGAGTGTATGCGTATGGTTTTGCAGTATTTTTTCTTACCGTCTAATAATTGAGTTAAACTATGTATAAGGTATAACAGCAAACTGTAACGGCGGCGGCGGCGTTAAACATTTTCCGATTTTTTTCTAGAAATAGCTGTGAATAATAAGTCGTAAATTTTTAAGCATGCAAAAAATTTAATATTTACATTACATTTTTTTTGCCACAATTTTTATAATTCGAAACAAATTCTATATTCGACACATTTTCTCAGATGTTGGCCCAAATTAATGATTTAGCATATTTTCTTCTAGAAAATCCCAATGGTGTTGAACCCGCCTGGAAATCTTTTGTACATAATTGGACAGAATTTATCAGAAAATGCTTTTTACAATTTTATGGTTTTTGATAGGCGTAAAAAGTAACATTTAAATGTTGTCACAATATTGTTTGGAAAAATCAGAGCGAGTGAGTACAGATTGTATAAAGTTAAGTACAAGATTACGTATCGGGAAAATTTGCTGTTACTGTGGTGACTAGGTGACGATGATTGTTCGTTAATCTATCCTTTTACCAGTTGTTCACAACTTGACACGGAGACCGTAGAGGCATATCCGCATTAACATACTTATGCAAGAAATGTGTTAAAACTATTTTTAGGGTTGTGAACAAGTGAACAGGTTTTTTATATGTATATTCGATGGAATATGAGTTCAAGCATAAAAATAAGCCTTATCCTCTTGTTAACGAATCGATAATAAAAATTGGAAACCACATTCTTTTTATAACATAACATTTTGCCACTCCACAGGTATTTACAACTAACATACTGGTCATAAAATCGGCTTGAATACATTACCGGTAGCGGTACCTAAATTTAATCATCATCTTGTCCTGGTGTCCTGTACATTATACAAATTAGGAGATGCTGTACCACAGTTGAATTCCCTATACTATATAGTCGTAGCTTTTAAAATAGCTGAGAATAAAATGACTTGTTCAATGGACTTTTGCCCCGTCGATCAGCAGTCAAACATTTGTTTGATATCAGCCCGATCTAATTATTCTGGTGTGTATCACTGTAGGAGCCGCTATAAATGTTACAGTACCTTAACTAACTAATTCAAGTTTCGGAAATAGGACTGTATAGTAATAATTATTTATTTTAGACAGTGGCTCTTGCTTGAAATCCTGAAAATACAAACATTCTTTTATGTATAATTCCACGAGCTAGAATAATAATTGTAAATTGTAAAGTAAGTTCTCATTCCTTCATGTAAACAATATCGTTGTAGTTACATATACAAAAACCAAAGGAATATACCTCTAACGTTTTAACTTAAGGTTTTAGATTACAAAGAACAATGCGATAATTTATTATACGAAAGAATCTTCGTAATACTAAATCTTTCAACATCCGATCCATATAACGGTAATAATACAAAGCGGGTCTTCATTTTCTGATCACTCCTGTCCTTAATCATGCTATTGCTATAATGTAAAATACAGAAACCAGGAACTTCTACTACGCTACTTAAAAACAGCTGCACCACGAGGACAGGGGTCGATAAGGAAAATATTTGTGTTGCTTCTATCTTCAAACAGGCCCACATTTTCGGTAACATATTAGCAAAACCTGGTTTCAAAAAATATTGACTGTAAATAGAAAACCTATTTTGGCGGACTTAACACAATACATACTTTCTGCTATATCATTTTATTTGTACAAAATGCTAATGGGGTCCTGTACTCCTGTTTACATTACATATGATGTCAAATTGCAATCTATTCATAGGAATTTTCAAGGTTGAAGGCTTATCTATCGAGAATTTTCCAAAAGCACTTTGCCATTTATTTTTATTTTTAATAGAATACGGACACTTAGCCAAAGGTTATTAATCACGATTTCAGTTTTTACCAAATATGTTCAAAATGAAACTGTATCTTAAGAGTACTTACTTTTTAATCCTTTTCTCTTGGCCTTATTGCATTGCAAAGGTCACCAAATGTGAAATTTTAAGGGAGTTATTCGAAACCTTGGGTACAGGAAGAGGTCAAAAATCGGAAATTGTACTGACTGTACCTGAGGTTATAAAAATGTGTGCCAGCAATAAAAAAGTATTAGTTCGTTCAAGTGAAAATAATCTAATTGCTTCAAAATCTTGTTCCCCAGAAAAATGGAATTCAAGCGAACATTTTCACGGTGATTGCTCTTCTGGTCCTATTCAAGCCTTCTTTCCTTGTGACCTGATTGATACCGTCAGTTTACTATTGCATATTCAGTTAATTGTGTTAAAAGCAAATGTTTAGTTCTATTTAATTTGTGTAAATGCATAATAATAATTATTAAATTGGTTTTTATAACTCATAGGTATCCATCCTGAAATTATCATTCAGTAGTATCATTCATTGTTTCAACTGGTTCATTTTTTATGACCCGAATTCCAAAACTGAGCAGAAATTGCTCCGAGAATTATCCAACCTAAATTTTAACATTAGATCATTTTTACTGTTAATTGATAAAAATGACAAAGAAAACGTCCAGGAAGCATATAAGTAAGTTATAGGGTTAAACCCTACAAAATATATCTATATTGAATCAATTGAAAGCCTTAATCTTTATTTTCTCTCTTTTTTGAATATAACTTATAAATCAGGCTCGAAGGCTCAGGTCCCTTCATCACACGACCAGCCACAAATTGGGACAGTGTATCTGAGAGTTCTAGAGATCTCCGTGGCATTACTCTACGTGTCACTAGTGTCGTAAGATTTTTCTCAAAATATATTTTCTACGTATTAGTCATGCCAATGAGGTACTTTTTTTAAACTGAAAATATTTACTATAAGACATGTTTGAAAAATCCATTATTAAAATAGATGGATCCGCATTTCGAGTACGACACAAGGATTGAATTCGACGAAAAGGGATTTCCTGTCTTCAAGGATAGTTTCTCCATGCAAATCCTGAATACTTTGCAAAACACAATGAACTTTACGTAAGAACATCTCTAGTTTGCTTCTTTTTGCGTCAAATTATTGGTTCACTTATACTAAGCTCCTCAAATATTATATCAGAGTATTTCCTAAAATCTCCCAAACTTGGGGTGACTTCGACGATGTATCGAATACATGGTTTGGAATGGTGGCGGATCTAATGAACGGAGACGCGGACCTTGCGATCAGCTCAGCTTCAGCTTTGCCCTTTCGACGGGAAAAAGTTTTTTTCAACATGGTGACAAATACCCTCAAGATTTCTGGATTTTTTAAGAACCCTCGATCAGCTGCTGACATCAAAGCGTTGCTGGATCCATTTACTAGTACACTGTGGTTTGCAATCATATGTATTGTAATTACGCTTAGTTTAGTGCTCATTCTCTTCACATGGATTTTTATTCACATCAACAACAAAAATAATTTCAAGAATGTGGAAAGCCAGAAAATCAATCCACAGCGACCAGACTTGAAGGGGTCAAGAATCGCTTGGGAGGAAATTTGCTCAAATAAGGTGGATATGGCCATGTTATGGAGCCCCAGTGATTGTTTTCAATGGGCTTTAGCAGCATTTTGTTGCAAGGGTTTTCATAATATCCCAAAATATTACTGTTTCCGCATCGTCGTCGGAATGGGTTTTTTATTTGGGGTTTTGATCTACAGTGCTTACGCAGGAACTTTAGTATCTTTCTTGTCTGTAGATGTTGACACCATCAATAATGTTCAACAGTTGGTTTCAAAAACGTACGTTTTAAGCATCGTTGGGAATATTAATGCTTTGAGATTTTTTCGAGTGAGTTGACCATATACATCCTTTTCAGTGCTATTATTGTTTGCAGATTTGGCACTGGAATTTAATTGCTTAATTAAATCTATAATTTTGGTACTGTATCAATGCTTAGGAGTCACCCTCAACATGGGATCGAGTTATATACAAACGACGAAGACCTTACCCTGTTTTTTATGGTTTGGAGGAAGCAAAGCAAGAACTATTTGCAGGATCTTTGGTATTCTTTGACTACAAGTCCAATGCGTACGAAGTAATGAATAATAAATTTTCGGTGCAGGAAAGTTGCAGCATTCAAGAAATAGCCGTTCCTCACGCGACGGAAAGACAAGGCTCTATGGTTCCTAAAAATTCAACAATCAAACGAATGATTGATTTTCGGTGAGTGCATGTGTTGTCATTGCGATATTATGCATCCTATTTTGTTATAGGATTATAAATTTGATGCTTTTGGTATAGCATTCTCCAAATGACTGAGAGGGGACTAATACACCAACTGAATAAACGCTACCTCCCAGGTAGGAATCCTTGCCTCACTGCAGTCACCTTTGATGGTATTCAACTTACCAGTGTCACTGCTGCTTTCGTAATCTTAGGAGTTGGTGCATTGCTGTCTTTTCTCATATTTATGGCCGAAAATGGTAACAGATTTTATGTGGCTAGAGAAAAGGTACAGACTTCTACTGAATAATTCTTGAAATCCTTTGTACATGAGGATATTTGGTGCATGCATGTCATTATAGACTTGTACTGAAAAATTCTTGAAATCCTTTGTACATGAGGATATTTGGTGCATGCATGTCATAATATTTTGTATTTATACATTAAATTATTCAAAAACTTGCGTGGTGGTGAACTTTTATAAAATCATCGCGATGCTTAGAACTGAGGGGTAATGGTAGTGGTCGGACCAGTTCAGTTCAAAACTGAAAATTTTCGGTTCAGTTCAGTTCAGTTTAGTTTGGTTCAAGCCAATTTCAGTTAAGTTTGACCTTCGAGCCAAACTGAATAGTTCAGTCCAAGCTATATAAACCGAACTGAACTGAAATCTTTGAACTGATTTTCAAATTTTTCAAAATTATGGCGGGAATCCAATGGATTTCGATAAAAATTTTGTCAAATGTCGTAAACTGATTGAGTTGGAGGCTTCAGCATCAAGTATTTTGTCCATGAGCAGTGATTTAGTTTATTATTTCAATTTTAATTTTGATTCCAAGATCTTTTGGGGTAATTGGCATTGCAGTTTTACTTCACGCCTTGAACTGTTCTAACTTCAGTTCAGTTCAGTTTGCCCGATGAACCGAACTGAACTGAACCGAAAAGCTGTGAACTGAATTGCAGTTTCGATTCAGTTCACTCCGCGAACCGAACCAAACTGAAATTCCTGAACTAAACTGAACTGGTCCGACCACTAGGTAATGGTAAGTCATGTGCGAAGCCACCGTAGCGGGTCCTAATATAAAGATTCAAAACGTGGAATAGAATGTTATATGAAATGTGAAGAAATAGCTTAGTTCTGTTAAAAATAAAAATTACAACATGACAAGTAAGCAGCTAAGCTTTGCCGGTCATTTTTAATTATTTATTAATTATTAGCAACTGCCTGCAAAGCCTAGTAGCCTAGTAAGACGTGCAAGGCTAATTCGAATGTGAAAGATGAGATTTGGTAGCGAAAAGATTTGAAAGGTTCAAATGGAGATATCTTGGCCTTTAAGTAATACAAGGATATGATGAAATTTAATTGTTAGAATTATCATAAGTGTTTTAATTCTCGGGCAGCATTTATGCATTTTCACCTTCAGTGAAGGTCCTTCACAGTATCCCTAACTTTTTCCTCATCCTGGCTGGATTGCCAAGTTGCCAACATGATGTATAGTTGTGATCCTTGTTTGTTAAACTTGGTCCTCCGGGAAGTAATGTTTTCAGGTCCGGTCACACGTGTCTGGATTTCAATGCATTGTAACACTATTGCACTTCCAAAAGGTCTATTCACGGAACTTCGCTTTTTTAACCCAAACACAAAGTATTGAACTTATACCCAACATATTAATGCCAAGGTTCCAAACTGTTAGCCGCCGAAACCAAGCTTTACTGGATGCATTGAAAAATAATAACGGACTTGTCAAGTTGAAGATTTCCTCTTTTGGCCAAACACGCAAGTTTCGTATATAGGCGCTTAGGATAAAGCTTCCACACTGACGAATTATAATTTAAAAATTAACAGGGTGCAAACATCATGGTTTCTTAGCACGGAAAATGTTATACAATAACTGCTTGAATATACACATATTGGAACGAACTTTGGTTGCACGACCGTATGTAATATATCGATCAAAATCCTAAAAGTTTATTCTATAAAAGAAAAGAAAAGATAGAAAACATAAAAAGACCAAAGTTCCAATTGGTAAAAACCTCCGACTTCGTCTTTTCTTGACGGTGGTACCCAGCTCGACCTAATTCCTAAATTCCGTGTTGACATAAAAAAACAAAACTTTAAAAAAAATGAAGCTTTGTGGCCACTTCCACTCAAGCACATTTGGTTATATCATCTGGACTACATCAATTTGTATTTTACATGTATTTTGCTAAAATTTTGCAGCTAAGCAAACAACTTGAAATTCGCGAAGATTCCTAAAATGGCATGTCATCGCTCTGTCAAAAATACGTTTCAACTATGACATAATATTAGTGACCATTAAGACTGAAAAAACACAAATTTCACTCGGACAGACGATTTATAAGGTTTTTTTAAAAAATCTAGAGCTCTAACATGCTAACCCACCCATGTTGTGAGAGCGTGAAGGACTTTTGTACAGTCGATATTTAAGCCTGATGATGGGACAAAAGTAAATGTGCACATATTCTGGTGGACACGAAACCAGCACGAGCTTCTTTGTGACAGTGAAACCTTTATTCATTACTGTCAAACGATAATAAGCAACATCAACACACTGAAGTTTAGCTCAGCTAAAAGCTGTCACTACATAATGCTTTTATATGGAAAACCTAAACTTTTACGCAATTTTCGTCATATCCTTGATCATCACAACATGTTAGGGTTTAGGGTATGGGGGAAATCGAGTCAGTTGAAATAAGCCTTTGATAAAAGTATCAGTAGTGTTTCTATTCCACCTCAAACTTGAAAAATAGCTGTTCTAGGTAAGTTTTTCACGTCAAACCAATACTTGTGGAAGGCTTTGAACAGTCATTATTATTTCCGGCATTCCTTCCATACAAAATTCCTAAACAAATCTTTTCATATTTCATTGGTAAGATTGAGTTGAATGAAGGCAGTTCCAAAGATTTTAACTGCCGTCAAACAACCAGCAAGGATTTCCACAACTTCCTACTCCTTATTTCAAAGGGGCAGAAAGGATGAGATATATCACGGATTTTATTCCAGAGTTATATTTGCAATGCACTGGAGCGTTTCTCTGCTTCATCCCTCGAGTTTATGAATTTTTTGACAAGTGCAAATGAATTGTGGTGGAAAGCCGAAACAAACATGAAATCTTATAGATTACCAAGGACCTACTACTACCCGACTTTTGTAATACTTCATATCTGCAGCTTTAGCAAGCATTCTTCAAACGTGTCAGCGGCTACTGAGGAATCAGCCTGTGATATTCTAAAGTATTTATTAGAATCTACAGTGGGTGAAGTGGGACACCAAGTTGAGATTTTAATGGCTTTGCCACATTTAGATCTGAAATTTTGTCCCTTCCATAAAAGAATATTTTCTCATCATCTCATCACCGTCAAATCTTGCTCGCATACGAGCTGGAACATTAGGGAACATTACTGCTTTGAATGCTCATCAAGCCCTATTTATTCCTTTTTAGCTTGTGATCTTCAAGATTCCGTAAGTCCATAGTGGAAAAATGTTTTATAAATATAAAACAAAAATATAAATGTTTTTTAAAAAAATGTAATTTTATCTGGCTAATTGGCAAATGAAACCGAAATTTGGGGATATACCTGAAATACATACAAGCCGATTTGGCCCAAATTCCGGCCAATGATAATGCTATGCGAATAACTTGTTTGCAAGCTTAATCCAAATACGTCGCCATGTGAATTTGCAGGTAAATATTCTTCATTCAGTCTTCCGAAGCTTTCTTGGACGCTTCCGTTGGATTCTTTTCTACAACACAAGCTCCGACAATGAGCCTTCGTTACAAAGGCTGTCAACTTTAAATTTTCGTGTGGATTCCGTTTTAAATATGGTTGATCTAAATGACAAGAATAGTATTGAGGAGGCATACAAGTAACTAAGAAATATGTAATTACTATAAATTCATCGTATTTCATCATCTTGTCACTGAATTTGAATTAACTGAATACATTTTAATTTATATTGCAGACTTAATAATGACAGTTTTTTGGTACGACGAGCTACAAATCTTCCGATCGCGGTGAGTGGGGTTGGAGAGAGTCAAAGAGATCTTCAAGGGACTCCTTTACGTGTCACTGGCGTTGTGAGTATTTTAATCAAATTGAAAATATGAAATTAATTTATCTGTCAGTCCAAAATTTCTCTTTACACTGATAATTAAATGACGTTGATTAATGTACTTTTTAAACTAGATGGATGGTCATTACGAGTACGACACAAATATTTCCATTGGCACGGATAGTTTCCCCATCTTCCATGATAGTTTCACGTTTCAAATACTTGACGCTTTAAAGTACACAATGAATTTTACGTAAGACAGATCATTACAGAAAAGGAAGACATGTGCCGGTGGACTCAAGCACTGGCCGGATTCAATTTTAATGAAAGTTGCATTTTCTAATAATTATTTATTCTATTACACAGAATCATACCTAAGGTGTCGGTGTCTTGGGGTGATTACAATGAAGAAACCAAAACCTGGGATGGAATGATAGCTGATTTACTAAAAGGAGATGCAGACTTGGCAATAAGTTCTCTAGCAGATTTACCTTTCCGTCGATCAGTGGTTGATTTTAACATGCCAACAAATACCCTCCAACTGTCCGGATTTTTTAAGAAACCACGGGCATCAGCTGATGCTAAGGCTCTTTTAGAACCATTTACAGGCACATTATGGCTTGCTATTTTATCTACCATAGTAACCCTTAGTCTTGCTCTTGTATTCTTCAAGTGGGTTTTAGTTCGTAGCAGTATAGGAGGTGACCAAAAGGATTTAACTTGGCAAAATTGTAATGATGAAGAAAGTTTTAAAATTAATTTACAGCGTTTGGATAGGATTGGTTCTAAAAGGAAGTTATCTCGTAGAATTTCGTTTGACGATCCTTCAACATTATGGTGTCCAAGTGATTGCTTTCAATGGGCCCTAGGAATATTTTGTTATCAAGGATTTTATAACATTCCGAAATATGACTGCTATAGGATTGTAGTGAGCTTGGGTTGTTTATCTGGGGTATTAATATATGGAGCTTACGGAGGAACTCTGATTTCCTTCTTGTCCGTTGTTGTAAATTCGATTAATAATGTTGAACAATTAGTAGCAACGAAATTTGATGTGGGGATTGTGGGGAGTAATATTTCCTTGAGATTTTTTCGTGTAAGTTTTTAATGTAATTTAACTATATTCTATTGTACTTGTATTTTTAAAGGAATGCAAACAAGATGATTTTAATAATCTACATGCATACTGTTTAAATTCTAGGATTCGCCGTCACCATGGGATAGAATCATCTACAAACGTCGGAAATTAAATCCAATGTATTCTGGCTTGGATGAAGCTAAACGTGCAGTTCTGAAAGGATCATTTATCTTCTTTGGGGATCAAATCAGTGCCTACAATGTATTAAATAACAAGCTACCATTAAAGGATAGCTGCAGTATTCAAGAAGTACTCATTCCGTACGCAGCACAAAAGCAGGGATCCATGGTCCCTAAAAATTCTCCGTACAAAAGAATGATCGATTTTCAGTAAGTCAGAAAAACATAAATTGCAAAGCATAAAAACGCAATAATAAACATACAATCATCATACATTTACGAGGGATGGTTGATAAGTAGCTGGACTTCGTGGGACAGAGTGCTCTGATTTCCACGAAATTTCACCAGCCGAAGGACCTAACCAAGTATTGTTGCTCACAATGTTTTTGAAATTTTACCCGCCGAACTTTGAAAGTTATAAGGAAAATAATACATTTTCAACGACGGCTGTGAAAATTTTCGTATTTTCAACCGTAATCATACGTACGTCACCTTATTGGAAAATTTTTCCAGTTAAGTATTACAACGAGTCTAGGAAAACTAATTCCTTAGCTTCAAAATGGTACATCTATCTTGAATGTGCTACATCAGAGTAACCAACCAAAGCTTATATTATAAAATGAGGTTATTGATTTTATG
>JAQFXU010001290.1:0-31155 GCA_034693705.1 Spatulosminthurus flaviceps | reverse complement strand
CCGGCCTCTTTTGCCCGTGGCCTGATTTTCCCTCGGCCTTTTTTCCCGTCTGGACTGTTTTTCCCGAGTTTCCATTACTTTGTACAATATACCATCTGTAATACATTAACTACATATACACTTATGGCATCACACTACCACTACTTCTACAATAATAACATTCGCTTTGTATGTAAATCTCCGTGGAAGTTCCACACTCACAGAGACAGAGAACAGAAGAGATATGTTTTTTTCTCTTTTTCCTTCAAGCTCAACTCAACAGCCTTTTCCAGACAGCGTACAGTACTTGTTCAAAAGTACACACTGAGTGAGAGAGAGAGAGAGAGAGGGAAAGAGAAACTCTGAAGCGTGTAGGTAAACCTAAAAACTCTAACAGATACTCCATTACAAAGTGTTATGCATAGAGAAGAGAGAGAGAGGGGAAGGAGGGGATACATTACTGCCGTCGCCTTATCTAAAATAGTTACATGTTCCAATATGGGATAGGTATATGGCTAGGAGCTAGCCAGAAAAAAGGTTTTTTAATGCAGTACAATAAAAATGATAAATTGTATTCTTGCAGAGAGAATGACATACCAAGAGCATCCTCCTTCTCCACTACGGCCAATTTCAACCAAGGGTATTTTTTTGATAATTCCAGAGCCGTGGCCGTCCCAACTATTCCTCCACCGACGATCGTGATATCGTAACATTTCTTTTCACTACTCCGTCCTCCACTTCCACCGCTAGGAGTATTACTGCGCACCCACCAGTCACAAGCCCAACATAGAAATGAGTCGAAGAGGAAATACCGGAAAAAAATCATCATCATCATAATCACGTGCGAACATATACAACTCACAGAATATACCTTCATTTTTGCTAACGTTACACTACTTAAATTACTAACAAATACGCATTGTCAGAAAATGATACTATATATCTTATTTCAAAGTAATGCACCTGACAGTAACCCAAAATTATCCGTCAAAACGTCACTTACACCATACCATGGAAATTCATGATGTCACGTATAGTTTCACTATTAATACCAAAACTAAATCTCAAACTTTAACTTCTCACCCACGTTCGCCGCTGAACTGTCAAATCAAAATTCGACTCGAATCATTTAATAACTAATCTGTCCACTGTTCATGAAGTGCTATCATTACCATTAAAACTAACTACAATGCAAACACGGACGAATAAAGGGCAAATATTCATTGAATGAAGACAATTCCGTAGAATTAATCATTCCGAAACCTCCACGACTCCGGAAGACATTGAACCAGGGAGAAATCACTATCCTATTGAAAACCGGACTTGTCTTGTGAGAGAAAAATCAGAGTAGAACTATTTGCAGAAGAAAAGCGAGAAAGAGAGAGAGAATGGAAAAAAACTGAGAATATTGTAGTGAGACGAAATGAAGAGAAAAAGAAGAAGGGAAAAAACACAATACAGAAAAAAGAGTACAACATAAGAAGTAAAGAATAATATTGTAGATAGAAAAAGTTGATGATTATTATTACTAAAGGTAAAGGTCTTTCTTTCCCTTTGTATTAAAAAAACGCATACATAAAACTCACGGGGGATATACAAGTACGGGACTCCATGCATAGATTTTCGTCTGAACAGACATGAATAAAGCATATCAAACTATGTATATGACCGGGAGACAATAAGAGAGCGAGAGAGAGGAGAAGTAGAAGAAGAGAAAAAACTGCATTGACTGTCTTCAGATGAAAAGATATGAAATGAGAATGAATGATGATCACTGGAATGCCACAATTGACTAATGGTCTTCTCTCTCTCCCTCGCTTGCAACAACTCTCGCTTCAAAACTCCAACACTTATTCGGAGACTTTGGGCTGGTTGCTCCTACCATACTAATACAAACTGTCTACAATAACTGATTCAGTTATACACTGTGCTCAGTAATAATAATGGCAATCATACAGGCAGAAACGTCCGTCAACCTAGGGCTGCAAGAACCATTCTATGCCGTTGGAATGAAATACAAAGCCCTCCTGCACCTCCCTTCATTTCAATTTCCCTTTCTATGTATATCATCATGGTTGTCAAGGAGGACAAGAGAGGAGCAGTAGTGGCCGTAGTAGTAGTAGTTGTAATAGTAATAGTAGTAGCACAGGCATAGTAGAGCACGTACAGGAATCTGTAAAGTATCAACCTGTGCTCTACAGTAATGACATAATAATACACGATCATCTTTGCTAAACCCCACTCGTCAAAAGCAATCCAAGTCGTCCGCGAGCAGTATCGGTAAAAAACCTAGAGATAACACTTATTATTTCCAGGAAGATATACGTGAGCATATAGGTAATGATAAAAACCAATGGCATTCTTTGTAATACATGCTGTATCACTTTTAGTTTAAATAAGTACTACTTGTTCAGTATATATCACACAACTTCAAATATTTCTTCATAGTTCGGACTCCTTTTACAAAAACCTTCCACTGTACAGGTTCCGAGGGGAGCGGAGAAGTACCCGATGTGCATTAGTAATTCAGGATATGACTTCAAGCAGAGGTTTCCTAACGGATTCTATGTAATAGGATTCTTTATTATAGGATTTACGGATTTACATACAAAAATACTTCTATCTTACAACCAAATTGTATACAATGCATACACCGAGATACTTCACAAAGACAAAGTATTCTGATGAAGTTACACGAGAGTTATAGGTTCGGGATAGTGGTACAAGGTTCCAACTCTATGTACACTCCAGAGGACAAGATCCCTCAACCACAAACAGGATCTTACCTACAGGCAGGAAGGGTCCGAAAGTTGAAGGTGGATATAGTATTTCCATGACTAGAGGCTACTCAAGCCTCTTTTGTTTTCCCAGCGACCAGCACTGCTCTGGGTACTAGTGAGACTAATCATGTACGTACATAATGTATCCACATTATCCTCAAGACTTCACTACAATACATAGTCATTTTCTCTCATTCTCACTTTTACAACTCCTATGCTTCCAAACCCTTTTTATTATATGCCCCACAAGATCAGTTTTCTTTTCCATACATTTATACACATCCTCAACTATTCCATGATCAACATTTTTTTACTTAACCATTTTATGTTCAACACTTCCATAGGTTTAGTTTAACAATTGAATTCTGTACCACCAATTCTTCCATGCTTAACAAAAATCCCAGAGATATGGTACTTCAACATGGACTATTTCCATCCCTTCCAGAACTCCGTATCCTCAAGGTCGTAGAATATATCTATGGCATATGGTATAATCTATAGCGCTGCGTTTTCTACAACATTCCTGCCATCAACATTACATGCAACATTTTAACAAATGAGAAACCCTACACATATGCAACACACAGATGCATGTCTAAACGTACTTAAAATTTCCAACTAACATACTATCTATACACGGACAAGCTCCTTTCGACCTATTCATTCCATACAAACAGTGATTTAACTCGCTCGCTTTAAAGCTGAAATAAGATTCATTTGCTCATATAATAATGCTATTGCTATATACTTCTTAGGTGAGTCGTAGTCGTAAGTACACATACTACTCGTTGGAAATAGCACCAAAACAAGAGCACTCCTTCGAATTGTTGTACTCTGCAGTAGGTTGCTTCATACTACATACAGCCTTGTCATGTAATAAGATTGCCTCTTGGCACAACTCTGATAGCTTTGAGTCTAGCTTGGGAGAAGCCAGTAATAAGAAAGACCATTATAAATATATAAGCAACAATTATCATGTGAATCTTATAGGGATGTTAAGACCACCTTTTATCCTTGACTTGAACGTGATCACTACTAGGTGTGGCAGTTCCTTTTTGCTGGACCAGCTTACGTAAGTCCACTTGTACACCTATTTAAGGTTCATACATACAAAACCTTCATTTTCTCACAATCAGTCACACGAAACTAGAAAACAAGAACCAGACCTCTACAATCTAACAACCTCCACAATAAACCTTTTCTCTCACATCCATCTCCATATCAACTACCACCCATTAAAACTACCCATCTAAATTCTAAAACTTCCCTTTAAACTCCAAAATCCTCCAACGCCACAAGTCTCTCCATAATTCTTCAAAATAAATTCCAGAATGAAAAAATTCTTCAAATCCACCATCTTCTCTCCAAACAAATCCTGAATGAGTTCCTCCCATAACTCAAACCCCAACCAGACTTAGTAGTAGCCCCGACTATTCAAAATCTTCCTTCTCAATGAACCTGCTTTTCAAATTCAATGAATATTAACTACCCCACCGGAGGAACCCCAACAATCAAATGAGAGTCGTAGCATTTGGAAATGAGTACCATCAAACCAGATGGTTGATTAAAAGTATCTGGAGCACAGGAGTATATAAAACCGGACTGAAAAAAAACCGACAATGTCATAAAAATTTATGGAACGAAGAATAATCTAATCAAAAAATTCCCCCATCCACATCCCACTACTAAACGTACCTTCACACTCATCTCACATACAATCTCATGGAAAAAATTACCTTTTATAATTATTGTCAAGTTAGATTTAAATTACCGATAACACTTGCCAGCCAATGAGTTTTACAAATAAGGTATTATTCATTATTGCTTATAATAAAAAAAAATCCAACCACTACTATACTACCACTCTGTACCACACCACATTCATTCACTTTTTATATACACACGCAATCAAATGGTGTAATTTGGCAATAATAATTTTATTTCAAATTATTAGTTCTCTAACCTTCGGATGTTACCTTGCTCCTCCTTTTTCTTCTCCTCGTAATTTACTATAATTCCGGTTAATTCCATTCACCGGGAGACCCACCCGGCATGATGATCTTAAGGATGAATGATACGAACAAAGGCGACCAACTCCCACAATCACCTTCCCGAAACTTGACTTTTTCACAAATATTCCCATGATAATTTGGGACTTTTACTAATTTATTCTATTCCAAATATTCCCAATATTTCAAATATTGCCAGCCTTCCCTTACTCTACCACTTTTTTGACAGAATTTTCAAGGATAATGATGATGGTGGTGAGGAGGATGATGATGAAGATGATGATGACGGCAAGAAAGACGAAGCAAATACTTGTCGTCCGAGTTCTCACACTGACGTCGTAGAATAAGTAGGTACGGCCATGTGTACAGGGCCCATGTGTGTATGTATGTATATCTTCGTCAAGTATCTACTTGTATGGGAAAATCAATGGAGCTATGCTAAAGGAACGAGTCCTGGAGGTACAGCTTACGAGAGCTAACGTTTACAAGGAGAAGCTTTGCAGAGTATTGTTACTTTTTTTGGTGGCTAGAGGGTGCTTTGAATCTCCTTGGGAAGAGCTCTCTTGAGTTAAATGTTTTCAGCGTTTTGATGTGTTTTTCTATGAATTATTAAATTCGTAGAGTTAGAAGAGAAGGGTATACCTACAATTATTATTGTTGAAATTGAAAATATGTGTTTTGGGAGGAAATATGAGAATTTTTAAGACATTTTAGCCGATAATTATTTTAAGCTCCTGAAGGCTGTGGTTGTGGAAGCAAGAGAATGAGCTAGATCGGATTTTTTATGAGTGTTGAAGTGTTGAACAATTTGAGGATTTACATTCTTGAAATTTTTACTGTGATTTGTTTTGGAAATTGTAGAAATGATTTGAAATTATTAACGAGATTTTACTATGTACGTCCACACACTTAAAAATGTTTAGACGCAGCGAATGTGATGCATAATGTTTTGGAGTTTTATTATCGGGATCCACTTAACAGCGAGCTTGTCATAATCGCTAAATCCCCTCCCTCCTGATGATGTAAACAATTAGACAAAGAATAAAGTTATACAATGTATATATAACTTTGACTGTGTGGGCATAGCTGAGATTAATTTGAAGACGGGGGCGTAGGAACTAGGAGTGAACATCCCGACTAAAATCCTGGGGGAGTGTCACGTCCAAACAGTTCTTTTATCATAGTCACCATTTCCTCTAGGTGAAATGTTGTCACCCCTGGGAAAATTATGTGCATTAGGAACCGTTTTGGTTATGAATTTACTGAAGGATTTTACACAATAGAAGCAAATGCTCCAGTATTAATCATTAGGATACTTCGGTTTTGACGAAGCAAGTAGATAGCATAAGAATAAGTTAAGAAAATAATAATATACATATTCGTATTAAATTGATTTTTCAGGCAAAATTGCATCACGACGATAAATTGCTAGGAAATGCAACTTTCGACATTTCTTGGGTATTTTTACAAAATATCGCTATTATGTATAGGTTATTCCTGAAAAAATAAAAACTTGTTTTTACTGTCATACCTTCTTCCCCCTATTACCCTCCTGTCATTATCATCAGTTGTCTGCAGCTCCTCAATCCCTCCCTCGCCAAGAGCTGATGATGCATAATAAGCTGCACGCTGCTTAGGCTATATATGCTCGGTGCTCATTTATGTATGACTTAATTGATTGATTGATTGACGCAATTATTTGTATATCATTTCTTGGCGACAATGGATTTTTTTGAATAGGAGGAGTGGCTTGGAGTAGTTGAGCGGTGAGAAGCCGTCGAGTATTATCGGAATCAGGCTAGTGTAGGTTTTTGAACAGTAGGTGGCGCGGGTAGAGTTGAAATATTTTGGGGATTTGTTGAGAACATTTTCTCCCATAAATGTTATTGTTTACAGATATTTTGTTGCTTTTTATGAATACTATACATTTTATGATCTATTATTGCACGTGTTCAGTGTATACGTTCAGTAATTGTATTTTAAAGGATGCTGAACTTTTTTTGGAAGAATATTTTTGCGAATTCTGCTGCTTATTGATCATGTCGGTCCTTTGGGGTTTAAGTCAGGGTTGGAGGAGAAGAAAATACAAGAAGTGACTTTGTTCTTTTGTTGTAAGCCACACTACAGTTGGAAGGGTATGTCTAATTAAAACATTTCAATGGAAGTTTGTATCGACGGAATGTAATACGATTATATTGTTCAATAGAACTTGGAGGGCTGACTGATTGGATGTAACCTTTTCGATGCTATTACGTTATACGTATTTTTAACCTAAACTCTAAAGGCATCCTCGAATTGGAGAGAAGATATCATATCAGTCAATTCAACTTCATTACAGAAACTTTTATGTGCACTTTCACACCACTGGTTGTGCCCCATTCCAGTGGTGCAAAGTCACGTCACTGGTGCACATCCACATCACTGGTCGTGCCCCATTCCAGTGGTGCACAGTCACATCACTGGTCGTGCCTCATACCACTGGTGCACATCCACATCACTGGTCGTGCCTCATACCACTGGTGCACATCCACATCACTAGTCGTGCCTCATACCACTGGTGCACATCCACATCAATGGTCGTGCGTCATACCACTGGTGCACATCCACATCACTGTTGCACGGTCACATCACTTGCCCTGCCTCATAGCACTGGTGCACGGTCACACCACTGGTCCTGCCTCGTACCAGTGGTGCACAGTCACATCACTGGTCGTCCATCATACCACTTGTGCAAATTCACATCACTGGTCGTGCCCCATATATACCAGTGGTGCACAATCAAATCGCTGGTCGTGCCTCATTCCAGCGGTGCACAGGCACATCACTGGTCCTGGCCTATACCATTGGTGCACTGTCAGACCGCTGGTGCACAGTTACTTCAATGGTACAGCCTCATACCACTGTTGCACAGTCACTTCACTGGTCGTGCCTCATACCATTGGTGCACTGTCACACTACTGGTCCTGCCTTATACCATGGGTGCACGGTCACACCACTGATCCTGCCCAATACCACGGGTGCACGGTCATACCACTGGTCCTGCCTCATACCACTGGTGCACATCCACATCACTGGTCGCGCCTCATACCACTTGTGCACCAGCACATCACAGGTCCTGCCTCATAGCACTGGTGCACGGCCACACCACTGGTCCTGCCTCGTACCAGTGTTGCACAGTTACACCACTGGTTCACGGTCACCACCATAATCCACGGGAGCTAAAAAAAACCAAAGCTTTAAAACTTATAAAACCTGTAGTCAAAAAACTCTATTACATGACACTGCGGCATAAATCTACGCACTTATATCCAGACATCACCCGAGCATTACTCGATCGAGGCGTACGAACGAGTTCTGATAGACTTTTCATTTGTAGGGTTGTTTCAGGTGACAGTGAAATTCTTTTGAATCCAAAATATTTAAGTATAGAACTGACTTTCGTCATGGTTACATTTATGGGATTTTAATTAATTGTTTTTTAAAGTGATTTTTGCTTGCTCGAAATCAGTTGCATTGTTTGACAGCCTGTACAGGTCTACGTAGTCTTTTGTTTTTTCGCACCGTGAAATAGGGTACAACATGTGGGTTAAACAGAGATGGTTTAATCGAAGAATCGAAAGGAAAATAAAAGCCAGAGCGAATGCATTTAACAATTCTTCGTGACATTAAGCACGTACGAATTATTCATAAGGTTATCACTGGTTATTTAAAGCTACGTTGACTTGCTCCAACAATGCAAGTTGCACTTCAAAGGAATAAATACAATAAAATGCTAAATAAATTTCCATTTAGAATAAAGTTCTTCTCTCTGGAATACATAACAGACGTTTACATGCAGATTGAGAGAGAGAGAGACGTACCAAAAACCGGCTACAGTTAAGGAGAGTGAAAAATTCTTGCCAATAATTTTGAACACTTTAAAGTGTGTTTCGCTGGAATGAAACTGCTCTGAATGTTTACTTAAATATTTTACGAGTAATTACGAGCAAATGCGTGTGTAAAGTAAAATCTACAGTTCTAAACTTAAAACTCCGACTCTGAACAAGTATGAACCACAATAATATGCAGTTTTATCCTTTTCATACATTTTTTTCTCTCCGTCCAGCAAAATGACTTGTTTGTCGCCACTCCGTCGGAGCGTAAAAATGCTAAATGTGCATACTACAATATTTCTAGTTTTTACTCTGCACATAAGCTATATAATATTCAATTACACTTCACTTCCCGCAAATAAATTACAAAATTATTACAAACGTAGATCATATTTAAATGCTAAAATTCAGATGAGAAAATTCATTGAGTAGTGACGGTGAAAATATTGTAAGAACTCCTGCTCCAGCTTAATTAAAACCCAATACGTGCAATTCACTCATTCATCCTGTTGTTATTAAATACTCCGGAATGTCTAGCTCATTGTAAAAATGCAGTGAGGTGGAAATAATGAGAATAAAAACGTCTTACCACGAACTAACCACCATCGTCCAAGGGTCCAAGCACTACAGTTCAAGAATATTAAAAAACAGTGCCTATTTAACGTTCGTTCTCAGCCATCAATAATTGTATATTTTATTCAATTTTGTATACACTGCGGGCCACTTACATGATTAATGGTTTCCTTTCCTGCAAAAAATCAAATCGATTTAGTAAATAATGATTTTAGGGGATTGAGATAACTTTTTGAAATTGTTTTGTTGCACTATTTTTTAATACGTACTATATTATATACAAATCCTTAATTACATAGACAACACTAATAATTTTCATATAGGAACCTTTGCCAAAGTATGTATTACTTTTTCATTTAACTCATAATTAAAAAGTAGGAGTCAGTCAACCAATGATTAAAAATCCAATTTGGGTTTTATAGACTCAAGGTCGACATTTCCTGTCCGAGCTAATTAATGCAGAATGTAGTTATAATATAGCAACGATGTAGAACAAGATTATTCGTTTTTTTTGTTACAATAAAAATATCATTAAACCTCCTCGCATTCATGAGTATTCGCCTAAGCATGAAATATATCCACAGCTGTAAGGAAAATCACATGCAAAGATGCTAATCACAGTTAAACCTGATTTTTACCCCAAATTCTTCCCGCATCAACCATCTGATGAAAATGAGCTAAAAAAACATCATTATATAGCAAGCATACCGACTTATCTTGCCATTGGAATTTCTCATACCCATTTGTTACATATATATTTGAACAAAAAAACTACTTAAAATCTTCAAGTAAATCATTGTGAGCCATAACTTGTACTATTTTTGCAAATAAATTGGCCAAAATCTGCATAAAAAAATGAAAGTTATTTCACTCATTTCCGACTATTAAAAAAATGAATTTCCTCTTATTCTTTAAATCACTGCTGCACTGCAGATATGAATGAATGATAACCTACACTTCAATTTGTAATAGGTACATACATAAACATACAGGAGGAAAAACTTCCAAATTAGAAAATTTCACAAAGCTCGTCCACCTTATTAATTTTGTCATAAAATTAATCTACCACAACAGCTTACATGTGCTCACAGCCCCAAATATTGTATTTCCGTGAGTTATTCAGATAACAATGCAAAATACCATAGATAAGTTCCTTAATTTCAGAAATCTTACAAGTATCGTATATATATCAAATTCTTGTAACAACAAAACCAGTACAATTTTGATGGATAAGTTTAAAAGAATTTTCCCCGCCCAATCCATGTCCAGTTGTATACTCTAATAAATTACCTGTCACGTCTATAGCCGAAAGGTCCATGCTGGATTTTTATTTGACCTATGATATGGGCAAGGATTCTGGAACTTTATGATTCCGTAACACATCATTACCACTACTAATACATTGAAATAAAGAAAAATTGTTAGGTTGAGGAAAATTCATTGAAAATAATTAAATAAAAATCTACCTGGATATCCTTTTAAGGGGAAAAAATCTTAAAACCTGCTTGATCCTTCATAGCTAATATTACTAAAAGAAAATTGAAAACCTATGTATGTTTTGAAAAAGGTAACCCAGGTACTTGCTCCCAATATACGCTATGCAATGCCGGTGAAGGTTTACATTTAGGGAAGCAATGCAATGGTTAAAAAAATAGACCCGTTTCTTCACTCACGCATCTTGTGGAAAATCCTGTTTCCACTTTATACCTTTTCCTTCATGCACTCGCACACTCACTGTATATATAGCTTGGGTTAAATCTAGTATAGCCCTCTGAGTGAAGCAGTATACTGCTCGGAGCGGCTCCGGCCCCTTTAAGCCAACTGAAATTCATCCCTATCCTCAGTTACTACCTAGTCGTGCAGGAAGTCTGAGGTCGCTCCTCAGTCGCTGCTCCTCCACGTGTTGGTGAATTTCACTTCTCCCCTTCTTTTTATCAACCTCCTTGCAACTACTGTTGGAAAAAGTGTTGGAAATTGATAAAAAAGATTTTTTCAAAAGTGTCAAAAAAATAATTTGCTAAAATTTTAAATGTGGTAAATTTGAAAACTTGAGAATGGAGGAAGAACTAAAGTGCTCGTTGTGTAAGCAATTATTCACAAATCCAGTCCTTCTTCCGTGTTACCACTCACTTTGTTTAAATTGTGCGGTGCAGTTGCAACAAGCCGTGCAACAACAACAACAGCCCGGAAATAATGGGAACGGACATCCTCACAGTCATAGTCACAGTGCAAATTTCCATGGTCACTCTCATCATATCCTCGTGACCACAGCCACAGTTCATCATACATCCAATCACAGTGACAGTAGTGCCAGCTCCGGGACGGGTGAGACCAGTAGCAATGAGGATAGTTCGGATAAAGTATCCATCCTAAGTGAGACGGATAGTGGAGTAGTGGTGTACAGTAGCCGGCCAAATAGCTACGTCGGTACTCCCAACATCCACGGTCTCCTCTTCCCTCCCATCCAATCCACAGTCTTCTGCCTCTCCTGTCCCGTCTGTCACAAAATGGTCTATTTTGATGAGAATGGAGCTCATAATCTACCGAAATATCGGGTCATGCAAAATATCGTCGACAAATACGTAGAGGCGAGGAATCTCGGCACAAAATGTCAACTTTGTGAGAAAAACCCGAAAAGTGCCACCGTGATGTGTGAGCAATGTGAGATCTTCTATTGTGACAAATGTCGTGAGAATTGTCATCCGGCTCGAGGGCCGTTGGCTAAACATTCACTTGTGAGTCCGCAGCAGGGCAAGGCTTGCTTGAAGCTCCGTGCTGGACCTCTTGAGTACAAATGTCCGGATCATCCGGCAGAGTCATTAAGCATGTATTGTATGCTTTGCAAATTCCCAGTATGCATGGGATGCTTACAGGAACGGAAGCATTTGGATCATGATGTTCAACCTATTCAAACTATGAGCAAGGCTCAGAAGGTACTTTTTCCCTCATTTCTTTTTAGCTCTTCGTACAAGATTTTGAGAAAGGTTTTTGTTTGTAATTAAAAATTTAAATTTTTCCGGGTAACTTTCCTGTTCCATATTTAAAATTAAAAGGGGCTTCCGTTGCTTATATTCTATGTAAAAACACCGCTAATGTACATCTGCAGTTTTATATCGTATAACAACGCTAAACGGGATTCGGGATGGGATGAGTTTAGAAAAAATCTGACTTTTTAATTTCCTCCACTTACATTCTAAATAAATATTCAGGAACAATTTTTCCCCATTTAAATTCTATGGAATTGAGCTGAAATTGAGCCAGCGACCTCATTCCATTCCTGCCACACTTCTGCCCACAACCATTACTGTACATTACTGTGTAAAGGGCAATGGGAAGGAGTAGTTAGTTGGAGGCTAATTTCAAATGTGTAGCATGTGTACAGGCCCATGTTTGAATGAGAAGAGAAGTAATTAACCTCGGGAGGAATTTCCACTCAAATTTCTTCCCGCGTTTGGAGTACTAGTACTCCTCCAGACTTACATTAACGATATATAAATATGTAACTACTACACATGTTTTATTCATTTACCGTAACGCACATTTTGTCCCTTTTTAAGAAAATCCCTAGCAAGTCTTTCCTATATAATCTACATATACAGTACGGACTTAATGCGAACCCATACAGGGTTACAGATTCCATTGGAAATTGCATTGCATGTTCCTCACCTATTTCCTTGAAAAAAAAATTTCTCCAGCATTTCCTTCTCTCTCTCTCGTATGGAGGAATGCCAAATTGGCAAATGCATGCATAGTTGTTATTTTCTTCTTCTTCCGCTATGTATTTTCCCTATGTAATAGGTCCGGACTTTGTGAAACCTTATCTTGTAGTTTCTATTGTTATTTCGAAAGAACAAGTTTTTTCCCAAAGTTTTTCCTATACGAAAACCTATACTTAAAAAGAATGGTTTTTCATACAAAATACATGTAACTCAATGGGATTGTAAATATCACGTACCAGCTCGGAGAAATTTTAATGAGAAAGCAACAGTCCTCTGTGTTTTACCAAGGAAATTGTTTTCCCGTGGTTTTTGGTTATTTTTTCAATACTCACATTCCCATGTGTATGTAACACACATAGGGATCATGTTTGCATTGAAAGTACTTACGTACTATGTCCCTCTACCCAAATTTTTCACACCAGTGCAATTTCTCAGCGGAAGTTAATTTCGAGGAGTTAATATCTTTGGTACGGAGCCATACACTTGATAAAGCTTTGACTCTTTCAAGAACTTTAGTCAATGTCAGGATCTAAATACAAATGTGTATTTGGTTCTGTACGAGAAGGTTTTTTTTATTTCACTTCAACTTGCTTTCACTCCCAGACTCCGAGTTTGGATCCACAATATTATTTCTAAGGCTATGATTTATTTTGGAAAAGGAATTATTCGTACGTGTTGAATATTATGCAAGTGTATGTTTGGGTGACTGTCAGAAAGTGCATTCTCTCTTCCACACTCTATGTAATATGTATGGAGAGACAAGTTCAAGTGCAGAGAAGGGTTAAAGTCAAGATAAAAAGTCAAGGAAGAGAGCAAGTGGGACCTTGAGTGTATTAGGCTGTCATGCCAACATGCAATAAGGTACATGCAATAAAAGTGACGGTAAAAGTGGTCCTGAGATGCTCTTCTCCATTTACAGCATCTTCCAATACACTTCCATGTGTCTGGAATGGGATGGCTTGAATATAAACAAGGTACGAGGAGAAGAAGGGTTTTTATAGCAAAGGCTTTTACTAGTAGTGCTCTGCATGCTTTTACGCAATGGACGATTTACTTGAAGGTAGATCCAGACCTAAGTCTAAGCTGGGTGTGTAAGGTTTACGGACGATTCGGTATGAAGTTGACATTAGCATTTCATGTGGTGTTTTGTTGGTTTTTTGGTATTCTAATGGTTGGTGGAGGAGAGTGGGAAAGATTCCCTAGAGCCTGTGTATGTGTTTGGGTATACATGTGTAGGTATACATTTGCTGTTATTATGGGGCTCGGCTGAGCTGTAGTGTGTAGCACGTGAGAAGAACGGAAATGGAGGTGGAAAAAAGAAGAAAAAAATAGTCCGGATCAACTCCACAAAAGAATCATCTGTCTGTCAAGACGATTCATCCGTCCCTAGAACCTACTCACTCATTCAGCTTGTACAAGTTGTGTAGGCTAAGCCGTAAATACATAATATAGGGCTTTTACTAGAGCGGATGAAGGATGCATTCTCAATTTACCTTGACTATGTAGAACTACTTCCCTTCAATTTTTTCTCATATAATACTCCTCCTATACATTGCCGTATAAGAGAATAAACCACAATCAAATTGGTAACAAAGTTGTATCTTCCTCTTGAATCTTAACTGAAATTTTGGGACTTACAACGTGCTTCAAAGTTTATTTCATTTTGTGAGCAGCTGTAGCTATACATATATATGGCCTATATTAAGATATAGATGGGAAAATTTTGTGTAGAGTAACTCTTGGAGGATATTTCAAGCTGATATAATTTTCCTTATCAGGAGGTTTTTATTCTGATGCAGTGTGCCTGTGTCTGTAAAGGGTTGAGGAAGAGAAGGCCTGAATGCCTCGTAGCATTTCCTTTCTGATGGTGCGGTAAAAATTCCATGCATTTCATTTCCTCAGTATTTCATCCCTTCTTCTTTTTCTTACATATGTATGTACACATATGTGTAGGCTTTTTTGGCTATCTGCCTCACTGTCTGTTCATCTTGAAGTTTGTGTTCCCTTGTCGCTACTTTCCTTCTACGTTGAATGCTATAGAGGTGGTTGGTTATGTTGGGTTGCGTTGGAAAAAAGGAGGGAGCATTAAGATGACACTAAATAGCCCACAAGAGTTGCTGGCAGTTGTCGATTAGACTGTCTGGAGAAATTAGCATAGTAAATGCGGAAGCTGCAGAATTTGACGAGTCAAAAGTTACTTTAACTTGGGTATCCTCCCATGGCTTAGATATTTACTTGTGGTAACAACTTCTACGCCAATAATCATGACAATAATGTCTGGGAGAAGGGAGATAAGCCTGCCAATTCATTCCTCCTCCTCCCACTCGACATCTTCTTGTGAGGAGATGCAGACTTACACTTTCTATATATTTCTCCCACTAATTTTCCTTCATGGGTGGAAAGACTGGTTGATTCCCACATTTTCTGCTGTCGCACCATTCCTGTCAAATTAAAGCCACAAATGTTTCACAATACTCCTCAATAAAGTACCTTCTTTAGTTAGTTACCTCCAGCCCGCCTTTCCCGTGGTCATAATATTTGAGCCAATTCTACAAGAGACTACGGCTGTTGGAAGGAGATATGTGTGGGAGAATAATCCGTATTGTTTACATTCCTTTACATTCCTCCTTACATTTAAATTTCATCATTTCAGATTTAGGTGTAGGTACTGAAAAACACGCTTTTCTTATATGTGTACTAAAATAATTACATGGCTTGAGTCATTTATTAAGGATGCTAAATACTTTGTATGTTTCCAATTTAAATAGATAATAATAATACGTAACTTGAGTTTTACTGGAGTTGAGTAATTCACATTGTTTTCGTAAATTTGACTATTTGGTGGTATTTGTCGGACACAATGAGTATAATTCAAATTGATGTACTAGCTCTAACTACTATCCAACCCTGGGGATTATTTTACTAAATTAATAGGGACTTGAGTGTATAGTATTTCATATAAAGTAAAATATATTATATATAGTAAAATAGTAATCATATAGCAAGTTTCCTTCCATTTATTGTTTGCTTTAACAATGAAGTCGTTCCGATTGAGAAGCTCGTTATGAAATTCTCATCTACTAACTCTTCTCATTTAGCTTTTAATGCATATAAAATTCCCTACTCATTCCGCCCATGTTAGAGAACGTGGAATTAAAATTCCAAAAGAATCCTTTAAGCGTAACTTATTGGAGCCAATTTTCCTCTGTTGTAATGTCCGAGGCTGGGGAAATATAATTTTGTTAGTATTCATATGAAGAAGTGGACTGTATTAAAGAGTGAAGTTAGTCATTTTCGGAGAGCAGGTTTCAGCTTATATTGACAGTGTGTGTGTGCTTATGTGGACACTCACGCTCTCACTCACTCAGAAGTTAACCACTTGAGATGGAACACTCATAGTGGAAAATATTTTTCAAGCCTGTTTCCCTTTGTTTCCATACCTTGCCTTTTTTACAGAGTTATTTATTTAAGTTGGATGGGACGAATAGACTGCAAGTCCTTGAAAAGGTTTGTGTTAGACAGGATTTCAAATTTTTCTCAAGTGTTTTTCTTTACATGTCATAATTTTTTTCGGGAATATCAATTATTAGAGAAATTTGGAAGAAGAGTTTAACTATTTATTACCGTTAAGTTACTGTTTAAAATAGTGGACTGTTTTTCTTTAAAAAAAATCTAGAACCAGACTTATTGTAGCCCCGGAAAAAGGTTTTCAGATTTACGTGTACTAGAATTGTATTTGACATTATGCTCTGCATTTGTAACAGTTGCTTTTGAAGGTTGTAAAATAGAAGAGAGCAAAATTTCATTTTGACTAAACAAAAAGAGGGTGGACATGTTTGGATTTTTTGGCAATTCCATATATTTCCAGGCCCCTCCGCTCCCCTACATTAGCCTTTCAAGTTCAAGTTCAAACCCGTACATAGATCTATCCTTTGTTATTCAACCTCTCCTCTAACTCCGCTTGGATACATACTTGTTCATAGATAGAGTTAAAGAGAAGGACGAGAGAGTCAGGTTTATGAATAGTTCTGGGACTAACCTTGTCAGTTGGAATTCAAGCGGAGGGAATTGACATTGTCATACGTGACGAATATGGAAATGGAGCTGAGAGTCAGAGCTCGAGATTCGGATCAGTTGATTTTATGACATTTGGATCTGTCTCTTTTTAGATTTTACTATTCTTCTCTTTCCCTTCCCCGAGTCTTTATCCCGCCATGGAAAGAATACCAAGAAAAAGACAGTCTTCTGCAGTATAGAAGGAAAAGTCTGCAATAATTTCACGGATGTTAGAAGCTTGTTCCGAGGAGACAAACATACATGTAAAAAGTAGGGGTAGGAATCTGAGAGAAGATTCCTTCGACAAAGCTAAGGATAAACAATTGCAAAGTAACCTCTGTTTTCCCAAGCTATTTTCTCTTTGTGTAATGTATACATACCAAAAGAGCTTATTCCAACACTTGAGAAATACATGCACACCCCCAACAGAGTCTTAGAAGGGAAGAGTCGTAAAAGTAACGAGAATACAATGATAATCATTCCAGAACCGACTTGTGACTCTCCATGTCGTCCCTCCACTCTCTCTCTCTCTAACATTTCTTCCTTGGATGGTAGAAAATAGTAGAAGTAGTGTAGTAGTAAAGTGTAAGAAATACCGTGTGTGTAGAACGGAGACTGAACATTGACAATTCTTATCTTCTCTCATGCAACTTGATAGGAAACAAGGAGATTATCCTTGGAATTTCCTTCCATTGAAACCTAACCCCCCAATGTATTTTAATTCGACGACTAATTCTACTACTTCTTACTTCCATACTTTTAGCATTGCTATGTAAATACATTATCACAGTACGTCTCCATATGCCTCAAGATTATATGCAGTGATAGGATAGCGAAGTTTCGTATACATTTAGCCATATATTGACTTATGTAGTTACTTATAATGGAAACGTTTGTAACTGAAGCCCAAAAGTGAGCAGTGAGAAAAGTAAAGGCTTCTGTGGAGCAATTATCTTTTTAGAAAAACAAATCTATTTTCAATTACAGTCTAGTTGTCGGCTAAGATATCCTTTTCCTCTTAAGTCAACTTGACTTTTCCGCTATTTGATTCCGCTGTTAATGTAGCTAGCTACTACGTATGTTCTGACATTACAAGGCCTACAAAGCTCTAACTTAACCATTTGTAGGGACAGGAAAGTGCAGAACCTTGTGTGAG
The DNA here is from genome assembly GCA_034693705.1 of Spatulosminthurus flaviceps. Taxonomy (NCBI): domain Eukaryota; kingdom Metazoa; phylum Arthropoda; class Collembola; order Symphypleona; family Sminthuridae; genus Spatulosminthurus; species Spatulosminthurus flaviceps. The sequence continues at coordinate 13,011 of JAQFXU010001290.1, read as the reverse complement.
GCAAAGCTGTGGGAGGATCGATGGAAATTTGCACTTTCCTCTGAAATTCAATATCCTTTACATTTAAGACCTTAAAAGCTTAAGAAATGAATACTTACTTGGCGCCTATTTTGTTGAATCCTTTAACCATAGTTTATGAAGCTCCAAGGATTTATTACTATTGTCTGAGTGCGGATTGATTCGTCGTCTCCTTGATGTAACTTTATTATTGTAGTCGAATTTTTTATTGGTGTAAAGATATTTTTTTTAAAGATGATCTAATGCAATGGCTGTGGATAGTGATACGTGGTACGTGTGTGAGAGATTGAAAAAATAGTTTTAGCGACAGATCCCTTACAGAAGGGCTATCCATAGGGGTCTCATTTGTTTATGGTGCTAATTACAAAAATAAACTGGAGGCAAAAGGGACGTGGAGAGGTGAAGGGAATTTTTTTTTGGGTGTGAAAAAAGGATCTCCGAGTTGCTATTTAAGCGTATATACTGTGTTGTTGTGTATATATTTAAGGTATAAAAAAATAAGCGTGAAATAAATGTTTATTTTCAATTAGGCTCAAGTTCGGAATGAAATGCACGTGTGAGTTTCTTCGATACGGATTTAATTCTCAAGACAATGTCTGACTCTGTTTTGCTCTTGGAATTATACAAGAGTGGGCTTTGTACTCATTTAAATAGCTTGAGCCATTTATGTATTTATGTGTGAGAGATGTGTATCCATATAGTATTATAGGAAAAAGAGAACAAAGGATTGAACCTTGACTTTTCTCCGAGTCTTCCCTTCATTTACATATTTTTAAGCCTGAGAGAAGAATTTGTGGATTGGAGAGATGAGATGAATTGAAAGCTTTTATTTTAGAATGTTTTCTATTCTATGTAAATGCTCATGTTATTTTTTACCCCATGATTAAATGGAGATAGCTCTAGTGTAGTGTTGATGTAATAAAATATGAATATTTTATTTTCTCTCCAAGTTCAAGAATTTTTTCAGAAATTACTTAACCTCTGCCACTTTAAGAGCTTTTCAAGATTGTAAAAGTGCTAGGTTCCCTATTGAAAGCTGTGAATTTTCCATGTAATTTTTTTTCTCACCAGATATTATTTATTCTTGAGAGAGCAGGAGATGAATACATTAAAGGGAAAAATACATATCAAAAGTACTATGTAATATAATGTGGATGAGAAGTAAGGAGATAAGGATTCTTTATAGCTTGCTTCAACCCTTAATTTCTCATTCCCTCCAGCTTGTTTACATTTATGGTGGAGTTGATAGTTTTCATTGGAAGCACCATGATTAACCCTTTTGTCCTCTCTTCATCTCTCATTTAACTTTATTGATTCATTTGCTCTGTGTAATAAATTGGGAATAAAATCCTTATTCCAAATTGAATTTTTCACCATACTTTGAATTTCTTGTTTTTTTTCAATCCTCTTGTTTTTTCAAGTACAGGGTGGGATAAGAGAAGTAACATTTTTTTTTGGAAACGAAAGATTTATAGAGGTATGGATGGAGATCAAGTTGACAGATGTCAGTGACATTGACGCTCCACTCTCTCTCTCTCTCTCCCTTCCTTCGATAAACTAATGGCTTAATCATTTGGCCTCGTGTGTCTCCGCCGTATTACTTGTCCATTAATCCAGTTGTAACTCATCCACAACCTCCCTGAGCCTGTCATGTAAAACATGACCATCCAAATAAACCCAACAGCCGTGTCAACGTCAGTATTGAACATGTACAAACTTTACTCTCGTATAATTCTCATTTCCATTTATACATAATAGTATCAAATTTCATCGGATATTTGTCAAATGCTTTTATATATAGCAAACCTCATCATAGCACCTGCTCAATTCTCAATTCTGACAAAAGCTGAGTCAATTTCTCATCCAATTTTTCATAAACATGTCAAATACATACCTTGTCTAAACACATAGGGACATCACATTCCCGAATTGACAAGGAAATTGAAAGTTGCTTTTAAAAAATCTTCCCACACTCCTTCAATGTTACTTTACTTACTTTAATTTATTAGACCAAGAAAAAACTTGTAAGAAAAACTGGAGATTCTTAGAGAGAGTGAAAAAAATGAAATACTTTTCACCATTATAAAAACAACTTGGACACTAAAATCAAATGGAGTTACAATGCTGAGCTGGATTTTGCCTCTTTCATTACAAGATTTGTAGTAGTAGTAGTAGTGTGTGAGAAGGGGAGGAAATAACATTGAAAAAGTCTCTTTTAATTTCGAGGGATAGTGGACTGTGAGTGTGAGAGAGAGCAAGAGAGAGAGAGAGAGAAGGGAAGAAGAAGATGAGACAAGTTAGAAAAACTGCTGGGTTAGAGTATTTAAGCCGGAACCTCCACCATAACAACTAATTCGGAGATACGATCAAAGTCAAGAGGATTTCCATGCTTCAGTATAGGTTCTCCTCCTACAGAGTCAATCCTCTTTGGAAGTAACCTTGCTCACGGCAATCTACGTATAAAACCCTATAGCAACGTTTCTCTATATACTTTCACATGTTGTACATGGTAAAAGTCAGCCTTTTGTAGTAATAAACAAAACTGGAAGGCTGAGGAGCAGAGGCTTCCCTTCCTATATCCTATCCATATCTATATCGTAGTGAATCCCCGTAGAATGGCAGCGTATCGATGTGGAGATGTGAGAGCACACAAAGGATTTCCTATCTTGAGCATCTTGTTAAGCACTTATACATCACTACAAGTGTAGATTGTATATGAGCTTGAAGGGTCATTATGTATCTACAAAATGAATTCAATCTTATATAATGAGATTCTTATTATAAATAACATTACAAGACAGACCGCAGAGGGACTTGAGCATAATATCATATCATTGCATCATAGTCATTCAATTCCATTGGGGCTTTGTAGAATTAAAGTTACAGACTCATAGTCACTCACCATTACATTGAATAGGATTTTACTACAAGTAGAGAAAGATATCCCAATGTGTATGTGTTTTCAAGTGAAAACTATCCACTAAGAATTTTTCCTATCTTCCCTTTGTCTATATCTCAACCCTCCATCAATGTCTGAAGTACTAGAAAAGGAAGGCATTAAAATCTCTATGGATCAACTAAATATGTACATTTCCCTGTTATGCAATTGTACTTAAAAAATTTTACGCATGACCCTACCTCTCCCTCTGTCTGAGTACCACTCTCAGTGAGTAGTACTTGAATTTAGTACAATGAGCAGGTGAATTTCTCTAAGATTTTAATTTGCTAAATATAGCTCTATACATATAAATACATACATGGAATAATACTCTTACCTTATATGAAAAAAGGAAGCGTAGAGATTTGAGCCTAAGGGTAAAAATCTGAGAGCTGGAGTCTCCTTTCTCATTGTTGAGTAGTAGGACCTTTTTTGAGCAGGAGTTATTTACGAGGATGTAACTTTCCTATAGGTTTTAGCTTGATGTAATATTCCTCCTAAGCCACAAGACACTTGTATTCTTGAAGAGTACTAGTTTTTAGGGAAGGGAAAGGAAAGGAAACAGCAACTCAAATTACAACTCACGTCCAGGAGGATGATGAGCCTCGGAGCGTTATTTTGCTCAAAAAGTGTAACAACACTGTAAAAGCTCTCGCTGTAGCTTAAAGCACAAAGCTTACAAACAATGAGCAAAGGAACCTCCTCATTTTTACATTCAACCCTTATACAACAATGCAATTACTATACCCAAAACCTTTTTTGAATATGGATGTAGTGTAATGATAATAATAATCAGAAACGTGTTGTAAGGGCAAGGTCATCTTAATTAATTGCTGGAACGTCGTAGCCTCTCAGAAAAATGTGCAGAAGCAGAGAGAAATCAATTTAATTACAGCCCTTACACCATTCCCCTGCGAGCGAGTTCCAAGAAAAAAAATTCTATCTGCAGACCAAAGTCTCTGTATACGAAGCTTATATAAAATATTGAGTCCATATGTATAGCTATTATGTGTATAAAAATCTTTCAAAACTTTTTTCATTTTAAATTACGCTTCTCCCATGTCATGCCTGAAAATTGAAGAGAAATTTCTGGCCCTGACTTATCATTTCCTTTATAGTCAATCCTGTTACTGACTTAACATCAGCAGGAGTTCCGGAAGCTTGAGAATTTACAAGTAAACTTTATGGGGTCTTGTTCCATTACCAAGTTAATCTGGTAATTAGCGAAATTTATATGTATTTTCATATGCGCTTCCATGCTGGTAGCAATTTACCTGCTCAAGAATATACAAGAATGTATACAAGTCTACAAGAGTTTCAAGCTTTTGACTTTTTAATGAACTTTTTCAAAGGGAATTTTGAGAAGGAGGGAAAGTCTTGTACGTCTTTAAAAACTTTTGTTGCTATTGTGGATTTTGTTCCAGACGTTTTGTATTGACCAGAACCTTGACAATATATAGCTCAGGGCTGTTGTGACTAAGAGTTTAAGTTTTGAACAAATCACATTTGCTTGCGGTTCTTGAGAAACTTTCCTCTTAAATTTACCCATGTGCATGTACTATTGTTGTTATAAATTTATGCATGCATTGTAAACACAGCCGGTTCTGCATCTATTGAAAAGCAAAGGATATTTGTTTCTAGATATATTGTTATGGAGATGGGTGCATTTCGTACATAGGAATTTATAGGCGGATGTAGGAATGTGTGTTTTTCGTATCAGTGTAGATAGTCATTGGTAAGCCAAAGGAATGTTGAGTGAATGTCAGTGACACTTTATACGAGTGTAACTGCAACTCAGTTGACATTGACGGTGGACTTGCTATGAAATCTCTCACATGCTCTGGATATTCCTTTTTTTCTTTCCACTCTCCACTAGTACTCCAACTTATACTCTCCCTCTGCCTTGTTTTGAACACGCGCCAAAACTTTGTCTTGCAAAGTTTTCCCAATACTCTCCATCTCCCTGACTCACTGAGTTTCTCTCAACTGTGGATTTCAACTCGTCCTTAAGTATCAAGTCTACTATATGCAAGGTCCCCCTATGCATACTATATGATATTTACTATGTGAAAAGGGAAAGACGGGGAGAGAGAGAGACAGAGAGAAAGAAAAAAAGAAGAAAATTTCTGACATAAATAGATTCTTAGGATTTTTTATTACATTCTCTTCTTATTCTTTATAGAATTTGAAAATTGTTTCCGGGGGGAGGCAAAATTTCACCAAGAATTGAGCTTCCTTTTCAAAGTTGCGGTTGGTTGGAGAAAAAATATTTTCTTCCCTTTTTCCTACCCCCACGTATATAGCTACGTACACGTTCTTCTTCCTCACAAGAATGGACAAAGAGACCATGTGGGGTTACTTTTTTTGGCTTTTGCTTTCTCAATTGATTTCTTTCTTGAGAAGGGAAAATGTCCGTGTATGGATCCGTTTGGTTGAAAATTGGATATTTTGTTTGGAAAAAGCCTGTGAGATTCGATTAGTTGGTTTCTTTTTCGTCTGTTGTATATATATATACATTTTGCTCTGTGTACTCCTCCTCACGGCTGTATACACTCTCTTTTTTTCTTCTCTCTCTCTCTCCAGTGCTCTAGGATTCATGAGGGAGTTTAAACGTATCTATTATGTGTAAATACCGCAAGCCGGGTAAACATCCGAGTTAATGATACTATTCCCGGTGAATAGTAAGCATGTCGGGAGAAAGGTGTATTTCCTTCCAGTTTATACTTATGTAAAGATATGTTTGATAGGCATAAGGGAAAAGGATGGATATTTCAAACTGGAATTCCCTCCACGTTGCGGATTATGCCACACAAGTCAAACGTGAGTTGAATGCTTCAACTCTTTTGGCAAGGCGAGATTTCCTTTTTTCTTCCTATCCACAGGCTCAATGCAGCCGAGGAACTTAACTACAGAAATGAAAACATACCTTTCGCATAGATACACGTAGTATTCCCAATACATGAGCACCTCCTGGTTTTCCCTTTCAATTTGTAAGCCGGCTTAGTATTTAACAAACCTTGGGATTTAACTTCTGCTCTAAGTCTCGCTGTTTACGAGATCGAAGGAAGATGGATTTCTCAGAGGTTTTTATGTGTATTTAGGAAAAAACCTCAGTCAGGGGTAAATTTTATGAGTTTACATGGTTAAATTGTAATGAATTTTATAAGGATGTAGTGTATATGTAATTATAGTGAAGATGATGTGTACACAGGTGTACATGTATAGGAATATAGGAGAGCAAATAGAAGATGAATTAAGGAGGAAGAGCAATGAGGAAGAGATGTTGAACATTAAATGTTGGCAGTCTTGAGATTAGTATTTGGTGTACAAACACGAGCAATGATGATAAGTAAGCGTGTGATTGAATCAATAATGACAGGATTAGTTGCTTGTAGTATGTGTAGTAGGTAGGTAGTGATATTCGGGTCTGGAATGGTTCCCCTGTTGAATACAGATCAATACATATGGGTCGAAACGTGGGAGATGATAGTTGGAGCAATACGTTTTCTGTGATATGGAAAGTGTTGAGGAGCTGCCATGTTCCAAGATAATTCATGTGTGAGTTTTCTTGTAATAAATTGTTCCTGAGTAAATGACTATCTGTTAGGAAGGGGTAGGAATGGTTTTGGAGGAAGGCTGTGCTCTACTAATTTCTTTACTTATTTGGGGGTTATCCTACGCATTGAATGTATTAGGTTTTTATGTTGGCAATACATTGATGTACATATTGTAGGGAAAGATGTAGCTATTTTCGAATGTAATTGTATGTCTTTGAGTTGTTGGAGGTTTCAATGTAATTATATTGTATGTGTGGGGATGTAGTTTATGAGTATGGTATTTTGAGGTTGCTGGGTATATATTTATTGAGTACTTGTGGCAAATAGATATGCTTACTGTTTAAATGCGATGGGGTAGTGGCAGTAATGGTATGTACATATGTAAATGGTAATACTACGCCCGGATGGAAACGATTTGAAATGTTGTTGTACCTTGGGAAGAGAGAGAGAGAGAGAGAGAGGAGTACTTACTTGTACGTTGGTAATTGTAAATGTCTTTTGGAGTTGTTGTATTTATGCGTATGGATGGTGGTGCGTTCCTTGTACATAAGGACCGCTGTGATTTTGGAATGTATCTTTAGGTATGTATTTGTGTGTATGATTATTTCATGGCGCCAACGAGTCCATCCATCGTAAAGCCAGACTACCTCTGTGTGACAGGAATGAGCCCTGGGGTTAAACCCCGACGGATCTTCCCTTCACAAAGCAAGTTCAAGGGTCTATGTGAATTACATATGGGGAGAGGTCGGACCCTTGATGGTGGAACAAAAAAATTTATGTTTATCTCTAGAGAGAGAAAGATGCTGAGCAGATCCACACTCACGCACACTCGACTTAAATATCAAATAAATTACTCGGCAAGTTTCACACTTACTTTTATAAATAGCAAATCATGGATGAGAGATATACTACGGCATGGCTCGGTGCTGGAGAATACTCAGCCTAAGAAGAGGTAGAGATGACCAGTGTAAAATAAAATTGGATGTGGGGAAAGAATCCCCGGCAGACGGTTGCTTCACGTCAGTAGCAATTAACCAGGCATTCGTTTATGTAATTTAAATATACACGCAGTGATTTCCGCGGGAAAAACTTCAATTTAAATTTAAATATTTGCACGTGACCCGCTCAACCCAGTTTGCATCTTAACAAAAGGAGTAGGTATTTTAATATTATGGTAAGGCTATGGGGAGTTTTTGTCAGAATTTGAGCAGCAGGTGCTGAAACTTATGCTATTTACCTTTGTATTTCTCCTTCACTTATCTCTCGGTTTGTAAAGGTAATGTATTATCGTATTACGGAGCGTTGGTATAGGGTAGCATATCAAATACTTGCGATGGCAAATACACAGAGATTGGCTTGTACTGTGGCTGAATGTATGTAGTAGAACAAGAATCGAACAGCTGCTGCTTGTTTGTTCATAAAGTACGTACGTGTTAAATGCATTTGGATTTTGTTTTTTTTGTGAAGTTGAGGGTTCTTTGTTCAAAGTTCCAAAGGCTTTATTATTCCTGACAGATTTTTATGGACTCTATTCCCTGTTGCATGCTCCAAGGTTTACTGTTCATAGTGATTGAAAAGCACTGCTCGCTCGCTTCTATTGCGTTACTCTGCATTTATTGCGAGAGCCTACTAGGCTTTAGCTGATTACATTAGGGTCCAGAAATTTTAGTGATTATCTGGAAATTGTAACGAGTACATAAATATGTGTGGATATAAAATTCTTCTAACTGAACTAGCTCGCTTCCATTGCGTTACTCTGCACTCTTGTTTGCTCTCTTTAGGAAAGATAAAATTCTCTGGATGGTTGGAGAAGAACAAACTCTTTTGTTCCATGCTTGGGAACAATTGCATTTATTATGCATGACGAAACGGATTTTAGTATTTTACAGCGTTTATGCAGCAAAGTCCTTACGCAATCCCCTGTAGAGGAAAGGTTGCGAATTCGCGCCATTCAATTGAATGCAAGGATCACACTATAGAATCATGGATTTAAACAAGGATTTTATTCTTCCATTGGAGTCCTCCTCCATCACAAAAAAGTGACTCCGCTTCATTTGAAATGTTCTATTCAAATAGAATATCTCGAGCACATCACTATAGAACAGTCTATTTGTAAAGGAGAGGAGAGTGTGAAAAGGTGAAACGTAAAGATATTGATGTGCCATTGAAGAATAATGAGAACTGGCTTTTTTATAAATACCTTCACATGTGGATGATTATAATGGTACAATAGTACAAGAAAGAGAGAAAGAGAGAGGAGAATGAGATAATTCAAGTTGCTTTTTAAGGAACGGCAAGCAATTTTTCCATGTCTAACCTCTCTTCACATTGTAAGTACATACAATCAGGGTAGTTTGCTCTGGTAAACTTATTTTCTGCATTATTGGAGTCATAGCATGTGTTCCTGCCATTTATTTCTCTCTGCTCTTTCAACTCTCCCCTACATACTTTCATGTATCTCTAAGGTATATTACCTATATCCCTCTTTTTTGGAGCCTCTGTCTACTCTCTATTCTGCTTTTACTTATCAGATTCTGCTTTATTGCCTTGCTCTCCCCCATCAAAACCATTCGATGCTCATCTCTTTCATTCCCTGCTGAGCTCTTGGCTGAATTTGAAGGGTGCAGAGTAGTAGTAGAGCTCTCTACGATTGGAATAACTAAGCCCAACCTGGCTGGATCGGAAGTTTTCATTGACATTTGTCCTGAGGTTTCTTCCTGCCTGTTACGAAAGGAAAATCCTCTAATGTTTTCTTCCCTACTTAACTTTCTCTTCTGTTACTTTTCCCACCCAAAAAAATTAGAAAGTTTGAGGAAAACTCACGAATTTCTTTTCCATGCATTAGTAATTGTGTAGGAGGGAGGTCATTCATTATCAAATGCAAATACCTTAATTGCACAGATGCATTTTCCCCCGGAGCTATAGTATAGTAAAAGTATGATAAATATTCAGTTACGTAATATTACATGCGTTTATATGCAGTTTTGTGCAAACATGAAGCTCACTTTTAATATCTCCACCACCTAAAACATGCTCCCAAGAAATTCTCTCTTTTAACCAGCAGACATCCACCCATTGGAGCACTACGTTAGGTTATAGAGGAATCCCTAGCGAGATGTGAGTTGATAATTTACGACCAGTTTTATTCGACTTAGCAGGGACGGAAAAGTTTTAACGAGATTAAAGTGCGTGCTGCACTGGATTGTTGTGCAATGCATAATAAATATATTGCAGCCCAAACACAGCGAACTTACTCCTCTCCTACTTATTATTGCAGCAATACTCTCGCACATACATGTTCTCCTATCATTGTTTCTCTCAACTCTTTGAATAATTGCGTTCATCTTTAAACTGCACAGAAGCTCGTATGTACGTTAACACGATGCGTGTTATAGGAACTGTGTATTGCTATTTCGTGTGTTTCGCCCTTGTTATTTATTCAAAGAAAAGTTGTGCAAGGGAAGGTCTTGCATTAAAATGTCTCTTTATGCATGCTTTTATTGTGCTATGTGTGAACAACATAGTACAGGCTGAAGTAATAATTTTCTTGAGTTAACAAGTTCGGTCTCTCTTTTCCTCCCTCTCCTTGTGTCTTTCTTATTACACAGCTCTCTCACCATTCTCTCCCTCCTCTGGCTCCCGTTCCTTAAGAATAAGAAGGGAGAGAAGGAAATTTCTAATGATGAAACAAACGTATGCTCCCCAGCATGGAATGATCATCATGAGATCCTCTGCTATTTCCCATCCTCTCCTCCTCCCTCACCTCTGGTTTCACTTTCACATTTACTCTAAAATCTCAACCTATAATCTACATACATTTTACCTCTAAAATGACAAGGCTTTTAGCATTTCTACCTAAATGCTCATATAAATGTAACTGAAATTTCCAGAGAGAGAGAGAGAGAGTAAATATGAACAAACCGGCTATGAAGTTTTCACATGTAGAAATAATATCTACAAAGAAGACACCCCTGTGCGTACTACGAACACTAGAAACAGTTGTAGTTTGCAGCTGTACAAGAGATTGCTACTTCTGCTCTTTGAGGATATTTGTAGAGTCATTTGGTAGTATTTTGAATGGGTTCCTTTTGCTTTGCTTCTGGAGAAGTCTTTAAACTTAATACAAGCCTTATGTTAGCGAAGGGAGGGAAAAGTGAGTATTTGTGTAGCATGTAGAAGATGTACATTTATTCCTTTTATTTTATGATGTGTCTGAGGAGAGTCGTATAAGTGGCGTCATTCTCTCAAAAGTCGGACCCCATTGAACATTTGGGGAATTTTCGTGGTTTCTACATTATATTCTCTCCCTTCCCGAAACGACTCTCCTCACCCAAAGAGCACACATGACCGGTTATGCTCACTCTCCTTCCCCACACAAATAAATACGTGGTTCTCATCAGTCCGTATCCTTAAGTGTACTAAAGCTAAGGATAGCCTGAGCTATACATCTACTACTACTAATACTACTTTTATACCCACAAACTTTCCCATATGATTCATAAAACACTATTACTCATCGCTATTTAGTACATCCCTGAAAATAGTTCCTTTTTAGCAAAGCATGAGAGCATTACATAGTATAATAATATACAAAATATATGCTTAAAGGACAAACTAGGAAATCCTATTGATCTTCGCCTCACTCCTCCAACAACTTATACCGAGTGTGTCGACACAGGCTCATTAAATTTACACGTTGACGGAATTTTATGAGGAAAAGCCTGTCAAAAGGGATGGATGGGACGGTGGTAAAACTGCAATCAGTTGAGTCACTACACATGTCCGGGCTTTCTGGATGACTCATTAGTGACTCTTGTAAAGATACGCTCGGGAACATTTCTCACTTGTTTTATCTCCTTCACAACTCCAAACTCGGCCGTTATTATTATTATTATAGTTTACATTCCGCAGACTTTCCGTCAAACTCCAAGTCAGAGACAGCAAGACTTTTGAACATACCAAAAAACCTTCTAAGCCCTCCCCAAGTTTTTCAACTTGAGAGGAAAACTTGAGGGAAATTAATTCGATTTCTCGCCACGGAATTATTTGAGCAAGGCAAATCTTGCGAGAAAAGATTGCTTATTATGAGCTTCTTCCTCGTGTATATAATATGTACGTTTGAGACGGGCACAAGTTTTTGCATGAAAGCGCTTTCCAATCATGAAAGGGAAAGGATGAGGAGGAGAAAATGCAAAGAGAAAGTAAAAGAGAGGGTGGTGAGAGTTTGTGTGGGACTGAAAAGAGAGAAAAGAGGAACGTGAGAACATTTGTAAGCTCTCAAATGAAAATGATATCCTGATGAGATGAGATTGTAAAGTTTGTGTTGATGAAGCGTGGAAAAGTTGTTGGGGTTGAGGATATTACCAATGTGACATACGAATTAAGGCAAATAACTTGTGAGGAAGTGTCCTACTGTGTAAATTCTTCTTTCCTGTCTCCTTTCTTACTACAACGCTGGGGACTCCTTTATGTCTCTCCCCTCCTCACACGCACGCACTCACTCCTTCAAGGAACGTACAGGACTTAAATCCTTTTGAAATAAAATATCTACAGTGGAGGCTCCTCAAGCAGAATGAATTTTCACTCAAGGTGAAAGTAGATAGTATGAGGATTAAAACTCAAAGTGTCCGGGGGTAAAATGTAATGATTAAAAAAGAGCTCTATGTACATACAATGCAATGAAGAAAGAGTGACGGGGAAAGAGCCAGAAGAAGTATAACAGCTACTCTCATCAAGTTTACAAATCCCTTAAAAATCATGATAATTCGTTTAGAAACGGGGGAGAAAGTAAGGAAACAAATAAGAATCATGTGAGAGTGTTTAGTACACACACGGGAGAATCATTTTCAAGAGAGGGACAGAGAAGAGAAGAGAAAGTCACAAGTGCGAGAAGAATCAACCTGACTCCACACACTTGGAATTTGTTGACACTACGTGAGTCAAAAGCCTAGTGTCAGCTCTCGTCTCTCCTTTTCACTTTTCCTTTTCTCCACATCTTCTCTTCCATCACCTCCATGTACAAACACTCCCATCCTAACGTACACATACGCACAGAGTTGAGCCAAATATATACACAATTCAAATAGAGGAGACAATAGTAGTGGAAATGATGGAAGAAAAAGTCCAAGTCTTAAAGAAAGTCTTCTTCTTTCTTGAAAGTCATTACAATAGGGGATAATATTACTTTCTCCCTTACCCTTCCATCCTCTTTAAACTCTTCTCTCTCTCTCTCTCCCATGACATAAGATCCACACATGGAGACTCTTGGAATTTATCAATTCTTGGCGAAAGTTACATTTTCTACATTTTATCCCTTCCTCTTATACATCCATATGTAAACATTGAGAGCCTGGGAACTTTCCCCAACAGCCTTACACTTTCCTACCTCCTTCAATTCTAAATTACCACTTTTAAATTCGGGAAAGTTTCAATATCCTCTTCTTCACACTCAAGTTCTTCCCTTCCTGACACCCGCAGATTCTCTTTTCTGTGGGAGTA
>JAQFXU010001289.1:0-31168 GCA_034693705.1 Spatulosminthurus flaviceps | reverse complement strand
ATGTCAACGTAGTACGAACCTAGGCCCACATACGTGTGCATTTTCAAAAGCGGAGGAAATACGCAATTAGATGAGCTATGTTAGCATTCCCAACCTTCGTTTATGTTGAAATGGTGACCGATTAAACATATTTGTGCTAAAAATTCGAAACCTAACATGTTATTTGACAACTAATGTTGCGGTTGGCTACTATTAAGGAGTAGATTCAAGATGAATGTACCAATTTGAAGCTCAAATGTAAGGGAATCCAAAATTGTGTAGTAATTCAACTAAAAAAATTTTTCAACCAAGTACGGTGCATGCTACGACTGTTGAAAATGAAAATACTTTCGCAATAACTACAAAAAATAGACTATTTTATTTATAACTAGCTCAGTTTGTTAGTTAAAGCTATAGTTTTTTGCGAATAACATCGTATTTCATAGGGCTTTCGATGAGTAAAATTTCGTAAAATTCTGAGCACCCCTTCTAGGCAAAGCTTAAAACCTTCCAATCTCCCCTCGTACTTTTGCGTGATATTTATATTCCTAGATTTTGGTCCCTCAAACATTATTTACAGGGAATAAACAAGGATTTTTATTTTTTCACGTTCCTTTATAAAATACATATTATTATTACAAATTATTGTGCAAATATCTTCAAAGTAGAAGTGTAAATGAAATAATAAAGTTATTTGCACCTCAGTCCATTTTGGAAGTTCCTGCCCTGCAAATTACATTATTGATAAATAGAATGAAAGGTTAGAGAAGAAAATTGGAATTTGAGTCATCCAGAAGCCTCATCATTTCCTTTTAATTTGCTAAATATTAAAACCCTATAGTTTCCTCTTTAATTTGGCTTGACGATAATTATTGCTCTAATAAAAGGCGAGATGAGAAGGATGTAGGGGAGTTGTTAGAGAAATCACATAGAGGAGGTGTGCTGGTCGCGGCGCTACAATACTATACTTCCCTTATAATTTCTAACAGCAAAAGAGAAGAAGAAACTTTTTTCACATAAATTATTATAAGAGGACTATACATACATATATAAATATACTATAGTAACAAAATGACTGGAGTTATTCATGTGAAAGCTCAACCGTCCTGAACTGATTCATCCTTCTCTTGAAATAAAATCATTCACTGACTGTGAAAGGGACCATTTATACATAAACTATTTGTAGCTGGAGGCCCCACTACAAATGAGTCCAGCATCTTCAGGGAATTATTTCCCTTTTAATCAGTCTCTCTCTCTCTCACTCTTCCCTAACTTGCTAATATAAATAGCTGAGCGAGAAGAGGAAATTATTTCATTTGACTACTCCATAATTCTATTTCGACAATTTCATAATCAACCAGTGTTTTTAGTCCACCTGCTACGTATATGTATTTTATAGTGTCAACCTGAACTGTATACAAAAGACTCAGTACATATATGGTGGGGGCTGGAAAGGATGAGATTAAAAGTTGCCCGGATCCTATTCTCTTTCCCTTGACAGGAGTGGGACGGAGTGTGAAAATGTCGTTTCTAACATAGCCAAAGCATATTTTTGGTTTATCAACAGCTTAACTACAAACTTTTGAATTTATTTGTTACTTTTAGTAAATCATGACTTACGTTCATTATATTATTTGATAAAAAAAACTACTTCATCAAAAATAATAGCGGAAGGTATTAGGAAGGAATTACAGGCCATATCCGGACCTACCCCGGAGAATTTAAAAAGTCTCATCTTTAGTGTGTATACACAAGGCATAAATCAATGTCTAACAATTTATATGCCTTGTACTAGTTTAGTCAGAGGAACAAATTTAATTTTCTACGTGAGAAACGTGCTCTGACACAAGTAATGTAATTAATAGATTACTCCAAGGAAAATTCCCCATCTAAATGTAGATACACATGTACATTTTCTCAATATGTGTCTTTTCAGCTTTACGTGACACATGTAGAATAAATACCAACATAATTTCCTACGTCACCACCATTCCTCGAAAATAGTAGTCACACGGTTCGGAGCCTTCTGTAAATTTGAACAGGCCTAGTTACATGTACATACTAATAATAATAGTGACAAGGATGTAGAAGAGCGGGGAGAGAAAATTTAACATTAATCGATAATTTGAAATAATTTTGGTGAGGAGAAAAATGAATTTATTATCGGAATTATTATTTGCATGCCGGGCAAATGGTTCCGACTGAGCATTAGTAGTGAAGATATTGGTTGGATTTACGTGACTAAAATGGATAACATTAAATATAGTGTGACTTGTAGTAGTAGTAGTGTTTTTGTAGGGTCTTGTTTAATCTTCAATGATAGATTTATTATGATTATTATTAGATACTGAATCAGGGGAAAGTATTCGTCTTGACAGTTCTACATGGGATTGAGAGGATAGAGAGAGAGAGAGAGAGAAAGAGAGAAAGAGAGAGCGAGAGATAGAGAGAGAGAAAGAGAGTTGTAATGAAATTGATTCCATTTTGGTTCAAGTGTTTTTGGCATCTGCTCTTGTCATTTGATTGTGCACATGTCTTGATTCATGTTAACAAAAGTGAGCGAATGGAATGACAAGAGAAAATGATGCACCAGTTGTCAAAAACATAGAGGCAAGTCAAGGAACAGGATCTAAGAGAAAAGTCTCTCCTTTAATATGAAGATAAACATAAGGGTCGAAATATAAGCACACATTCTCACAATATAGATAGGCAAGGCAGATCTCCGTACAAATATTGTACAACTTATGTATAGTTTTTGTTTCCAACTTTACCTCCATCAAATCTCTCGTGATGAATTCCAGCTTTTCAAGTGAAAGTGTTGACTTGTTTCCTTGTCTCATCCGACCTAGTGCTTGAATTGAATATTAATATTAAAAACTATGCTTTGTCCATATCCAGTTTAAACTAGCTACTACTCTTGACGCATCTCAAATAATCTTGTGGAAATTCAGATTGGAAATGATCTCATACATTTCCGCAGAGGGACTCTCCTTCACTTTTCAAGAGTTTTCTATCATATAAAGTCAAAGCTGATGAGCTTTTGCCATTCATTAATGTTATATCTGACATATTGAGAATGATTTTTTCCATCCCAATGACTTACCATTAGAACATCTGTAGACATATTTAAGGGAGGTCGGAGAAAGTAGAGTTTCTCTTTCCAAATCAAGACCTGTCCCTGCTGTCGCTATTATTATCCATGAATAACTGTCTATGGTGAGTTTGAAGCTACAGTTGGATGGTTTACTAGTAAATCCTATGCCATTGCTCATACCTTTTCCTTCACTTTTTCTTCTTCTTTTCTCTTATAATTTTTCCCTTTCTTTTTTCTCTTATACTGTTTCCATCCATTTCTTCAACAATTCTCTCCCCTTATTTGCTATTCATTTGATCCAGCCAGATAAAGTATTCTCACTTATTCTTTGAAATACTGTAGTAACTATTTCAGATCTCTGCTGGTTATTTCCAGCCAAGTAGTTCTCCAGCACAATAAATGATAGTGTATAGGTTAGTAGCTTTTCTAGCACGGTCTTAGCCCTCGCACTAGCATTTTTCTGCTTATTTAGATATATATGCTACATATATGCTGGCCAATTCCAAAGGAATCCTACCAACAAAAACTACTCCACATTGGAGGTTGCCCTATATGAAATTATGGTGTTCCTACAATATGAGCACATTTTAAAGCATAGTCTGCTTGTTATGTAAGCAAGTAAGGACTTTCTACACCTTTCTCCCCTTCCCCTCTCTCCCACTCTTTTTTTCAGAGAAGAAGAAAATCCTGTTTGGTAAATTTCTAACCTTTACATATGTTGTAGTGAGTGGTTGCCTTGACGTTATATGTAAGTACCAGGAACCGATTTCCACTTGTATTATATACAAACTCAATTACTATGTCTACTCCAGTCCTTATTTTCCCTTCAAGAGAGAGGGAGAAACTGTGGAAAGCTTAAGTACTAGTTTTTTGGTCCATCAATACATTGTATATGTACATATAAATAGAAGAATGTAAAAAAAGGGAAAGCTGGGAAAATAAAAAATGATGGAGAGAAGGGAAAAATGGTAGAAATTTGACGAGACTATAGTGTTATTTTAAGAAAGCAAGGAAGAGAGAGAGAGAGAGAAATAAACCCATCCAATTTTATAACCTGTTACATAAAAAGGCACGAGACCAAACCAATGATGATGATTATTATAATTTCCGCAAAGTACAACTCAATGCACACCATACATATGTACACAGGCTATTCATTAAAATGTTATCCCCCCTTTAATTATTCTACTTTACCTCTTACTTTCACCAACTGCCAGCCATTTCCCTTATGCTAAAAATCCTCTAGTGTCTTGTGTCTCTATACGCGTGTACAGCCTAATCACTTATATGCTTTGTTGTGTTTTTTTTCTACCACCTATTATTTTCCATGATTACTATAATACGTACATACACTATATAAGGTTAATGGTGAATACTCCTTTTCGTAATATAATTTCTATGCAGTACAATGTATGTATGTCAAAATGCATACAAATGTTATAGCTTTCTCCCGCCTGGATTTGGAGAGGTTAGCGGGGATTTTAATGACAGTCCCTAGAAAAAACTCACTCATTAGTTTCATAGCTTGTAGATAAAAGGTTAGTCTCCTTTCCCTATGCTTGGTTTTTATTATTATATAGCTCTATCTGCTAATAAGTTTTTTTTTCATATACAAAACATTATACTTATTACCTAGATTTTCCCCTACTATTTTTTCTATCTATTTATACACGGACGACTGCCTCAATTAGACTTGTGCTCTTATGCCATTCCCAGTTCCCATGTACAGTTATGTATTGTAAAGGAGGGTGGCCTTCATCATGCTAAATATCCCGAGATAAAAGATTCCTCGGGTACTAAGTAACTAGATATGTACAAACGCAAAGGATCCATGTATAGTAGTGTAGTGTATTGTATAGCTAGTAGGATAGATACAAATGATAATTTCTAGAAAAACAATCTTATGTTAAGAATAGGGCTAAACAAGCGGAGGAATCCATTAAAAGTAAGTATTTACGTTGCCATTACACAAGTTTGCACTATGTAACTCTTATTTGCCAACAATGGAAAATCCAATGAAGAGCGTCTTCTTGATGAGATGAGATTGAGGGCCAAGGGTTGGGAAATAAAGCATATGAGCCAACTTCACGTAATAACCTCACGCTTCAAGATAAAGGAAGAAGAGCTGACTGCTGAGAGTGGAGCAAAATATATGCATATTACATGCAGAGATGATTTCCCATGTATGTACATACACATATATATATATGTATATATACATTGACGTATGTATGTACATACAAGGATTTCTTAAGGACGCTCTATACACATAGAGCTGAACCGCTACAATTATTTTTTCATGCAGACCTTGTAGGATCATAAATCCTGTCTTGGAAACTAATGAATATATTATGATGCTTAGAGAGAAGAATGAAAGACGGGAGGAGGAGGAGGAGAAGAAGATGAAGAAGTCATTCTATGATAGGATGAGATTTTTTCCCCCAAGCTTCATGTCATATTTCTAAAGAAGGGAAGAATCCTAAATGGATCTACGTTGATATCACCTTATCTCACCTCTAATTCTACTCAATGCTCTCATGCAGAGTAATTACTCAAGAGTAAGAAGAGGGGAAAAATCCCAGGGATTAGCTCATAAATATTAATTCTTTCACATTAAATCTCCTCGAGAATGGAAATACTACCGAGGAGGAAGAGTATGTACACAAATGTTTTATTATCTTGATTTCAACTGACTCTACCTCCTATTATCTACCTCCCACTCATCTCAGCATTGTCAATGTTCACCATACCCGCCAATTCTCCTTTTCCAACTATTATTTTAACCCAAATCCCTCTCTTTTTACCCTCTACTTCTTTCTTCCTGGATTGATCCATTTACTTTTCTTTCTTCCCTTCTCTTTTCCCTCAACTCCTTCCGTACAGGCCCTTCCTAAAGGCTATTAAACCTACATATTTTACAATGTTATGATTAACTTGCCTTAATATTTATTTTCTATTTTACCAGCTCCATCTGCTTCTTCCTGGGAGATAATTTCCTATACCTGGAAATCTCTCTAAACTTTCTCCTCCTTTGAAATTCAACTCTCACCAAGTTTTCCTATGATTTGTAAGAAATTGTATATTTATTATTTAGTACGCAATATGATATGTGGATATCTTGGTGTCAATCAAGGATACAAATATCCTGGGATTCTCTTATTAAAGCTTCGGATGAAAATTTTTTTTCTTTAAAAAGAGAAAAATATCACGGTATGAAAATCTCATGTGTGAGGAAATTCATAAAAAATTTACTATAGAATTCTCCAAAGGAATTTCTATTCCAGAAGCAATTTTCAGAGGAAATGGTCTGACCAGGTCTTTACTATATATAAAATTTTTCTATTGAAATAAATATGAAAGTAAACTTCCAACCCCCTCCTTTCACCCAGTAAACATTTCCTCCAATCTCTTTGTAATAGTACATCAAGGGTTTTTTCTATAAGGGTTTACTATATTAACAACAACGTGAAATTCTACAAGAGAAACTTCCGTATTTACTTCTTCCCAGCTTTCTCTCCCTCCAAATTTTCTCCAACCTTCCCTACTATTCTTATAGAATAGAACTTAATATTAAGGGGAAAGCTTGCTCCTACATTGTATAGGCATAGAAATTAGATATATAGCTACATGTAATTATGAACATGTAAAAAACATTTCTGTGAAAGAATAGGGGGCACGTAAATATCTATATGTATATATACATTGATATAGGGGGAAAAGCATGATACTATATGAATGTCTAGAAATAGTCACGGAGACAATAAAGTGCTGGGGGCGTCAACCCATATAAGTTCCTCTCAACTGGCTCACATCACATACAATATTTCATTGGGAGGAAAGTTTCTCTAAACGCGATTTAATGTACGACTCTCTTAAAAAAGAAGTTTGCGCAATTTACCTCCTTCAGCATGCTGCTGCTCCTATCCTGAAGGACAAATGATAATTTTTTCCCCTCACATTCTGACATGAAATTATTACATAATCTGCGTATGATCTCCAGTCCAATCCAAGTCTTGATTACTTTTTTTTCAATTTAATCAACTCTTTTCACTTATTCAAGTAAAATCCAATAGTTAAATATAATAAGGGGAGAGATTCTTAAAATTCCCGGACACTGACTTTTAAATCAAGACAATAAACTATTATGGACGGAAGTAATAAGAGAAAGGGAATGTATTGAAAAAAATGAGGTCAAAATGGGTAAAAGTTATGAAAATGTTTCTCTCCCTATGAAATAATTTGACTTGAGAGTGGAAAGAATTTTCAAGAGAAATTTCTTTAATACAAAGTCTGCTTTTAGGTTAACTTGAGTAGTAGGGATGGCTTTGATTGAAGGAAGGAAAAGTCATGGAGGACTATAAGGTAAAAAAAAATTAGGATGGGGAAGGGAATTTTAGAGGGAAAGAGAAAGGGAATCATTGGCATTGACAAGGAACGTCTTGATTTCTTCGTTTCGTTCCTTCATTCATTTCAAAGTCGGGAGTTGAACAAAAAAATTTCTTTTTCTCTCCCGAAAACTTTTTTTGAGTTGTAGTATCTTCCTCTTTATTCGACAGTCAAACAAGGGGCTTGGGGCAAGACAGCTACATGAAGAATGAAGGAATGTAAATTCTCGGGAAAAAAGGTATTGGCAACAAAGATTAAAGTGAGTGTCTCCAGGCTATTTGGATGCATGTTCAATTCCCAACCCTCCCTTTATTTTCCAAGTATTTCATCAAAAGTTTCCAGCTCCTTTGAGCACATAAAAAAATTCAATTATTTAGTCACTTTTATTTTTTTCCTCCCTTTCACATATTTTCCTTTCTTCTAAAGATAGAAGTTACATATCTTTTTTTTATTTCCCTCGAAAATATTACCAATTCCTATCCTACAAAATTTTATTTCTTATTGTCCCCAAAAATCTAAATGAGAATTTTCATATATGAACAGCTGTCCATTCTGTATGATAATAATAGTAATAATAATTTTAATAAAGGAATTTCTATTATGAAGATTTTACTTATATTCAAGTTGAAACGAAGTGGTGTACTCAAAAAAAGTAGGAAAAATGATTATGTGAGAAAAATCCCTTTTAACTCGTACTGCTACAAAGAATGATACTAAATTGAAGGATTTTGTGTTAGAATAAAATGAGAATTCAAAAAAAAAATGGAAGAGCAGGTGTTGAAATTATTATTGGAAGGTTTTTGTGGACTAAAGCTTTACTTAAAGTAAAGGGGATTTTGTAAAGTCTTGACTCAATGCAGAGGATTCATGGGCCCAGTCAATTGTAAATAGACGTGTGGGACTTGACGCAAGTTGAAAAGAGTATTAGAATTAAATGATGGGAGTTGATGCAGAAAGTAAATTTGCATAGATTTCTAGCTTCCATCCAGTCTCTCTTGTTTGATCTGGTTAAATTTCTTAGCCGAGAGTAAACACGGAGCTTTCTCTTGAGGCATGCACGTTAGAGGGAATCCAATGTCTTTCCAACAGGTTCCTTTTTATGTGTGTCCAAAAATCCACTGTGAATTCAAGAGATGAGCTTGAGGGGAAAACTCTCTATCCTCCCATGTACCGAATGATGACTAGAAATTGAATTTAAATGATTCTTTATGTGGGAGGGATATGGAATAGGAGAGAGTCGGAGCCTCTAGCTAGTGAAAGTGGTATGTGTGTGTGTGCGGAGTGATAATAATAAAAGTAACAGGAAGGGGCCATATCTTGTATCATTATGGACAAGAGAGATAGAAACTTCCACCATCATCGCTATAAAATCCTGCGGAGTTTACCAAATTCCACAAAATTACTTCCCACCACCCTAATCCTATCAAAACTCTTTTTTACTGTCTTCAATTAGATAAATATATATACATAGGAAAATTTTTTATTATCATTTCAAACATTTTCCATTTAAATGACTACTTTTCTAGATCCTACAAATTTACCAAGGAGAATATTCCACCCACTATAATAATATAAAGTGCAAAAGGAGTTATAAACGAGGAAGGAAATGCAGAAAACTTTTTCTTACAGCCGAATTCCTACATATATTTTCCTCACCACAGCCCATAAAGGTTGAAAGAAGTGTAATTAAAGGGTTAATTTTCCAAGACTTATTCCTATGTGAAATCCACCAAATTCCCAGTTTTTAATTACAAAATAATTTCCATCCCATTTTTCTCATATAGGTCCTTTTTCCATTCAGCCCACGCTTCCCTCCGATAATGTCACTTCAATTGGTACTTGGAGCAAAGCAAGATTTAATTATTACAAGGATTTAATACTAAATTTGGAATGATATTTACTGCGATTTGAATCAAGGAAAAGTATTTTGAAATTATCAATAGCAATAACTCGAAGTTTATTTTTAGCAAATTTTTCTCCTTAGTCTTTCAAGCTCAAGATCTACGCATATAATGTAGAAAATATTTGCTCACATATAGGAACAAGAATATAATAGAATATGATATCAATATTGGCAATCCTTGGCGAAGGTCGTTGACATTTGCCTAAAATTTCTCATCCTCCCGGATTTTCCTTTACTACAGTATTAATATATTACATGTGTATATACCATGGCTAATAAATTTTCCGTATGCCTAAAGGTTATTGAAATAAAAATCCCACTCAATTAATTTCTCATCTCATTTCAAGGGTTCCTTATTTTTTTACACAGAAACTCCTCCACGTTATTACTGTATATTATTACATGTTGGAGGCAATTTTGGAGGCAAAAATGGCTCATGTTTTTAAATTGACGCTACAACAACAACTTGAACGGCTTCCACTCTAACCCATAGATAATGTAAATATAATTTTCTACAATAAATTTAGTTTTAAAGTTGAGGAAATATGTTTGAAAGTGTATACTGCTAATTTAAAATGAATTGCTCATCCATACTATAGAGAGGAGGATGGAATGGAAAGGAAGTAATGGTTTTAGTTTGGGAAGGAGAAAGGTGGGGAAAGCAATTGGGAGAAAGTTTCAACATTGTAGTAGGAAGGAGTGGAAAAATCATTGTTTAGAAAGGAAATGAAGAGAAAGCAACATGTTTATGTGGCAACTGAGCTAAATAGAAGCATTTACAGGTAATTGAAGTGATTGTGGACTCTAGAATTTTCCCCTATTTTTTCCTCCTTTTCTCTCTCTCTCTCTCTCTCTCTTTGTGTGGTAAACCTGGAATAACCAATGAGTATATCTTGTTGCACGGTGAAATATTCATAGATACATTTTCCTCCTTTCCCTTCCCATTACTGCTTCTGATATGCAGGTGTATGACTACAGAAGAGCTCCTATAGTTGTAGTTACTATAATGGGATAGATTCCAGCTACTTTCTAGACGTCTTCGTCGTCATTGCTCTACACATCTGGTGTGAGTAGAGAGCCGAGTTAGATGCAAGCTCTGGGTTTTCCACTACATGAACCAAAGGGAAAGAGAGCAGCAACATGAGAGAGGAGAGAGAAAACGAGGCAAGTATGCTTCGGGGATTTACGGAGAGATGCTGATTCTGCACCAGCTCTACTACTATATATAAATATGTATAGATACATGGGAAAGGTAGGTATGTGGGGGTAGTTGTGCCTGTACACTCCGCTCCTCTCTCTCTCTCTCTCTCCATAGGACGGATACACATGAACAACTCCGCAGTCAATAGGATTTTTACAAGGCTTTTTGCTTCCCTCCACTCTTTTCACATAGACTCAACCATATGTGTGGCAAAGATCTAGGCATGGAAATTCTGGGAAAGTAAGTCGAGGAAAAACACACGGCTGAAGATGCTCTGGCTACGGGCATAAGTCCCACCATGTCAACTCTCCCCTTTACATGGTAAAAGGCTCCTATGTGGAATTGAGCTCCTGCCCATATAAATATTGTTCCAAAGTCTAGCTCCCCTACTTTCTCTCTCTCTCTCTCTCTCTTCTTTCTTTTTTTACTCTGTACATATAGTTAGCTATAGCAGGTATAGTGGGACATAGCCTGACATTTAGACAAGGAAGAATCAGAGCTGCCCAAATCGACTCTGTCCATCTTTTAAACGTTGCTTGAAACTTGCTTTAAGTCACTTTTCCTCTCCTCCTTTCCTCTCTCTCTCTCGCTTCTCTATAGATAGTTTCTCTCTTGGTCTATGTTGCCTATCCCATTGGTGGTAACTTTCTAACGAGCTATGGGTCACCAAAGAAGCATTTGTCTTTTTTTCCCCAACCAAATGCTCAAAGGTAGGTGTAACCTTGCTTTTTGCTCATTTAATGTGTACACCATACAGTGTGTTCTCTCGCTTGACCGATTTCCCTTGCCAAATCCCATGTATCACTGTACATCTTATTGATTTAGATGATTTACTGAGGAGAGCCCATGGTCCTTCCCTATACCACGCTATATACAACTACACCCAAAATTAATTCTTCCCTTTGCTTCTTCAACCTATGTTGGATTTTGAAGCTCGTATACACTTTGCTATAAAACGTACAGTGCTCATTCTGATTAGACTAGAAAATGCGTGAAGGAACGCTTTCCTTGCACATGGCAGATTTCCCTCTTGTAATGAACCTTTACCCTCATGGCCAATTTTATCTGCCAAATCGAATTTTGCTGCACAGATCACATGTATGTCTACGTAGCTGTGGATGGATTAGCTTTGAAGTGATAAATATTTAAAATTAAAAATTTTGGTTGGATTTCACTTCTTACTGTAATTTTTCAATCATTCATTGGCCTATATTTTCTATGGCCATGGCCTATAAAAGTGTCATGTAAATATTATAGGGAGGATTTTTAA
Organism: Spatulosminthurus flaviceps; assembly: GCA_034693705.1. Lineage (NCBI taxonomy): Eukaryota > Metazoa > Arthropoda > Collembola > Symphypleona > Sminthuridae > Spatulosminthurus > Spatulosminthurus flaviceps. The sequence goes on along the minus strand of JAQFXU010001289.1, from coordinate 19,335 downwards.
AAAAATGTATTTTGACTTTCAGTTTTAAAATATTGCTTTCTCTTGCAGTTCCAGAGGCTTAAGCTATTTTTACGTGATAGCTGAGGAGTGAGACACTAATAATAATTTGTTGCTCTGTTTACCTCACATGTTGAAAAATATTCATGTGATTTACGAGGGAATAGACACATGAGGGCTTGTAGATGTGTCTGTGGAGCTATACCCATAAAAGTTGGGATGTTGGAGCTTGTCAACATTTATAGGGTACAAGAATACGTTTGGGTATAAATACAAGGCTACAGGTCAAATTGTGGCAGCTATTTTATGTATTTGAGCATGGGAAAAATTGGAAATGTCCAAAGTTGGGGAGAACTTCCCTAATTTTCTTCCTCTCTCGCATCGTGCATAAATCAATCATTCTGCTCAATTCCTACGTGATTTGTATCTGACTGGATGCAAGGGACAAAAGAAACTTGCTATATGTATTGGTTGGGGGAAAAATAGAAAATTCCTAAATATTCTTTCTACACTGCACTGTGTATTCATTCATCCTTATTATTTGCTGTCATGTGCATGCCCTGAGCATACAAATGTTCTCATGGTGATGCTAAAATGGAGGGGTTGTGAAATTTAAACAGTAGAATTGTAATAATACTAATTATTATAGACCTACACGCTCTTTCAATGTAAAAATTCAATGCACTTTCTCTCTCTCTCTCTTTATTAATAATCGTTTGTTACAGAAAACATTAATAATTTTATGGATGTGTAATAACAATCCTTCTGTATATAATTACAATATCGTATCTGGGTAGTAATAATAATTATTCTTATACATAGATACTGTGCATTATGAATTCCCTTCATTCCCATTATGGATATCTTATAAATCATATGTTAATCATTAATATTCAGTTCCCATACTAATAATAATGGCTTTGAATAATAATCTTTGTTTTTCTTGTATTCCTCAAACATTCTCCTTTCTTCTGCATACCATTGATTTTTTCTCCTTCCTTTTAGTATTAAATACGGGAGAAGAAAAGGTTTTTTTATCACCAAACTACCTAAACCTGCTTTAATAATTTACCCTGACTTACTGTATACTCAATTTAAAAGAATACTATACGGACAAGGAATAATAAAAATTACAGCTCAATACGTTCAATATGACATGGGGATAAAAGTAGAGAAGTAAGAATTACATTCATTATTTGTAGGTATGTATGTAGTTGGAAGGGCGTGGAGCTCTAAATTTAAATGTATTTTAATAGCACATAGGAATAAATGGTGAAACAACTCTTTAACTACCATTGACATTCTCGTACCACAGGGACATTCTCAATCCCTTCCCGGACATTGAAATAAATTATTATTACTACACCTAACCATTACAATATAATATTATTCCTCTACTCATTCTTTCTTTTATTTTTACTCTGAAATTAGGATGCAGTGCCTTTCCCTCTCCTTTTTGTACTAGCTATTTCTTAATTTCGTAGAGTCACTCTGGGCTTCCTACACGTGTCATTGCCCAATGAGACAATTTTGAAGGGGGAGAAAAACCCATGTAATTTAATTTTTTGAGCCATTTAAAAAAATCTCATTACAAATAATTATCATTGGGAGGGAGAACATTGTCCCCTAAAGTATTAAAAATTTCTATATGTATAGGCCTCCTTGACAATGTCCGTGTTGTGAAAGTGAAATGATCCCACTATTTACATGCAGGGTATAGAGGCTCCTCATTGGTCTAATTGAAAGGAGTAACTGACAAGTTAAAACTAATGTTAGGATTCTTAAGGGAATTTATCAATATGTTAATTGGTTTTTGTAACTTCATCTCTCCACTACTCCATCCTTCATGGCTGTCAAGTTGTATTTGTCAAGGTACAAGGGAGAGTGAGTAAATGTTAGGCTTTTAGTCAAGTGGAAATCATTTGTTTACAACATGAATTGTTTCTACAAATTGCTACCATATGACCCAATCTTAACTGTTGCAAACTGATGGTCTTCCATTAATCATGGAATTCCTCCTTTGAGATGTTCACATTCTTTGTATAGACCATATATACTTATGAATGTAGCTGCTTGTATAGGAAAACATGTACAATATTATTTATATTATTAGCTCACTCTCGACAGTGCAGTAATGTAGGGCCAAGGTAACAAAATAATGGTTTTCCTTGTGTATATCCCCCAGTGAAAATCCATACTTTATCCATGCTTCTCCAAAGATTTCCTCTGTAGTGATGTATGTGCAAACGTATATTATTGTAACTTGAAAATGAAACACCGGTCTTCCCTATACATTTGTATAGTAATTATATGTATATTTATATATGGACGTGAATATATATGGGATAACATCATTACTTTGCGCCTGTCTCCACTTGGGGATTGGTGCCAGATTTAATTACTGCTGTATAAATTACACCCTCTGATCGTCATGTCCTCCATTAGAGTGTGTGTGTAATGATTTTTGTGGAGCGGGAATTGAAACAATAAAAAGCCAAGTGGAACTTATACTTTTCTACATATCTACCTACAGATGTATGCACATGAACTGTGTATTATATATATTTTTGATGTGCTCTAAAATCATACCTAGATTCTGCCTGACCTTAAAAATATGTAATATAGTTGGCTACAAGGACAACGTATGTTTATGGTTGTAACATTATTATTAAAGAGATTTTATGGGAGAACCTGCCTCTTCTAAGGATTTGATGGTAACAACAATGAAACCATATGGTATTTTTTATAGTTCGTTTCCTTCAGCCTTTCTCCATGGGTTGATCTTCCAATCTACAGGATGTTTTTTGTAAAAAGGAAATAATTCCAGGAATAAATTCATTTTGTTTTGTTTTCTCTCGCTCTCTTTCTCTCTCTCTCTCTCTCTCTCTCTCTCAAGATACGGGGGTAACAAAATGAATTTTTATTGAGAATTTATTTTATCAGGATGTTTTTGTTGGCTTGTAGGAGAAATCCTGAGGAATTTCATGATAAAGATGACGTTGGTGGGGAACTTGTGTTTCTAGCAGGGGCTTATCTTTGAAGGAGCTACATAATATAAGGCCTTTTGTGTGTAGCTTTTCTATCTCGCACTCTCTCTCTCTCAGACTCAATAGTACGTATGAGTTGGAGAATGTAGTTGTCAACAAAAAGGAGACTCTGGAGTGGAGGTTCATGTCATGGCTTGTGTCAGGCCTGAATACATGTCAATAACTTGAGAGTGCACATACAAGGGGAAAAAAACCTTTCCATCAACGTAACTCACAGACTTTATATAAAATAATATAACAAACGTTCCGTGGATTTCCACGTGTGTTCCTTCTATACCCTCCTTTAAAAAACAACTACAGAGAAATACTTGAGACTAAAAGCTCTCCTTTCTCTTACATCTTTCCTTTCTTACTCTGCCTGCCTAGAAAAATGCATTTAAATTCCGTTCGTCAGACCCTACATGTATCTATGTACTTAAAGCTTTGGGAAAAAAATGAGAATATTTTAACACGGTTCTCAAGACGTACGTGGATACGACACCATGTTGACAACAGCTGACATGAAAACATCATTCGAACAAAATAAATCCCAAAGCTCTGATTTTCTTCATGTTTGGGAGAAAGCCTGGGCTGTAGATAGGACTACTGGGAGTGCCCGCTCCATGAACGGAGAGTTAAAGAATATTTACGACGAAAATAATTTTGTCACTTTTTATTTTCGAAAAACGATTTGGAAAAACGTGGATTATACCCCTAAGAAACACCAACTGAAGTTTTAGTAAAAGGAAAAATGTGAGCCAATTTGCATAAAGAAATTGAATCTTCCACCGTACCTTTTGTTTGTTGGTGGAACCGATGTATTATCCAAGAGAAATCAAGACTAAATTCTCAATTCTAGGAATATTTAATTGAAGGTAGCAAAACCAAGTCGTTACAAACCGAAGGAATATTACAAAAACCTTGGATTTGCTACATTCAGTCAAATATTCTTCGGCAACTTTATGTCCTGCACCTTGTTCTGCAGCAATTTTGAAAGTTGAAAAAATTCCCTTTCAGAATTGACATGCATCATTGCATTCCAATGTGTGAGTCAAACGTTATAGCAGAGCAAATTGACCAATGTTGGATTTGTTATGCTACTGTCCCATCGTGTGGAGCTATAGTCGGGGACTACTTAAAACTTGCCCTCTTTTTATCTTCGTCAACGCTCAATAAGCTATATAATTTCTTAAAGATAATAATTTTCGCTTTCAAAATCCCTACTCCTTGTATTTTTATCTTTTAATGGGGGGAAGATACAGTGGGATGTGGATTTGATGGTACTCACACGAAAAACAACGATGATTTTTGTTAAAATCATCCCACCACATCTTCCCTAGCGTAGAAGATAAAAATACAGGCAATAGAGATTTTGAAAGATGAAATTAAGGCCTTTAATAGTTGTCATATCTCATATTGAGCCACAAGAAGCCGCTCAACAGGTACAGCCAGGGCAATATTTAAGGGTCCCTCCAAAACTGCTGAAACAGTATCACAGGGTGGGACGGTAAAATAGTTAAAAAATCCTATAAGCTCCTTTGAATTAAATTGAAAACTTCATCCTCTAACCTCCCAGGCAGAGGGACGGACGTAGAAACAACTCTTGGACGTATTATGATGATGATATGTTGGAAGACAAAAAAAATGTAGATTTCGCTTAAGGAGCGCAAATGTCTAGTGATGGCTTCTCCCTAAAAGAATCTCATTTTAGAATCTCATATGGTCCCTCTCTTGTATACAGGGAAGTAGTTGCGAAGCCTTTGATAAAGTGAAATGGCACAAAGTGCATCCAAGCACAGTGCACTGGGTGCTTTATTATGGTGGCAATAATTAGTTCCTCTTCTCAATGTTGTACGTCATTGGAATGTTAAATTACAGCACGATCTTGACGCCTTGGTATTTTACTGTGAGAAAAAAAACAGGTCAAACCCAAAAAGATTGGAGATGGTTTTAGATTAACCTTTGGCATTTCCTAGAAATAAAATTTTCTCTGCTCTTCCCCTTGAAATTCTGGGAACTTCCTCCGGCATTTCCTGTTAAAATAGTCACTGATATTTATTAAAACACTCTACTGGCTTTGTACATACATTTTGGAAATGCATATGTTAGGATATGTACATTTGTCAGAGGACCACTCACTTATATATTTTATGGGATAATTTACGTGTGAAGTCAAAAGGGAGAGAGAGAGAGGCAGGAAGGAGGCTAGTCAAATCACACAGTCTCTCTCTCTCTCTCTGATGCTCATGACGTAAAGGAAATCTCGTGGTGTTTTATTTATCACTCATAAAATTTTCAGGCAAATTAATATTAAGTGAGTGGTTCTTCCTATATAATAGCTCCATACATTAATATGTAGGGAGAGAAAACTTCAAAGACCCTCAATAATTCTTCCTGTACAGGCGTATGTAAACTGATCATATTTGGAAATGGCCACAAAATTAATTTTAAATGGTTTTTCATGAACGTGGTGGACATCCTAATTAATAAATGTACTACTAAATGCCAAAGATTGCTCAAGCTTCCTTTCCCCGAGTTTTAGTGATTTTCGCTTTGTGGTAAAATTTATTACACGTTTTCCTACAAAACATGCGTACAGAGAAGAATCTTGAATAATTATTGCACATGAGAATTCAAAAGTGCTCCTCAACACACTCAAACACATTTCCATAAATTCACGACGCATCATGGGTGAAATTCCCCCGTCAAAATATATTACATGGCGAAACTGGTCATTCCTATGAAGGAATTTCATTTTTATTAGAATTCAAGATTTGAGACTAAACTTATTAGTTTATGGCTGGGCTATAAATATAAAAACAAAGCAGTCATTTTCCTATTGATTCTTTATTATTATGAAATAAAATTGCACAATTTTGCCCTAGACATTGTCCAACCTTTTCTGGAGACTACATTTCTAATGCATATGCTACTTGTAATACATACTTGTTCTTCATCTTCTTCCCCTTCTACGTATTGGAGAGCCTTTGAAAAGTTCTGTTTCATCTTTGCCTCTTGTGACGACAGGGAGGAGGAGCAAATTGCTTAGAACTGGGCTTTCATCGGAAATTTCTTATTTGTCTCTAGTTATTCCAAGTCTTTTTGTCTTAGCTTCCCATGACTTTCTCATTCCATACGGTTTTTGTCTATGTGCAGTACGTATGCTGTGCTGGAAGGAGAGAAGAGTTACCGTTTGGGAGGGTTACTCCTTCCACCCGGACAAAAGTGACTCAGCTAGCGAGCTTTTGAGAGAGTCGAGAGAGAATGAGAACATTGTCAAAGAGTATGTACGTAAATGTTTGCACATAGCAAGTAGGACAGGGAGAGGTTGGGATTTTTGTCTTACCTCTGTCCTTTCTCTTCCTTTGCTTGGAAGGAATTAGGTGAGTACTTGTATATGAGTTGGTACTTTATAGTAGCGGGTTTTCGTGTGGTGTGAGTTGTGATATTTATACCTACTTTTCTCCCACTGTCTACTGCCACCTTATTCCCTCCCATGTACAGTACGTTTCTGCATTCTCTTTATCTCTCTCTCTCTCTCACTCTCTCTCTCTCTCTCACTCTCACTCTCTCTCTCTCTCACTCTCTCTCTCTCTCTTAGAACCTTTCGTCACTCGTCGAAAAGTTAATAGCTAGCGTTTCCTTTGAAAATAAAAGTAAAATGCTCGATTTCTACTCCTTGCAATTTGGTCGTGTTCCCTTTATAGGTAGAATCTCTCACCGGCGCTCCTGTCATTTCCATCTGCGTTCCATCTTGCAATATTTAACCCTCCGTGTTGTACTTGTCTTTTGTTACACATGAGATCCTCCTCTTATCAGAATTTTGTCAAGTGTGTTAGTGGAAGACTGGGCAAGATAAAGTAGAAAGTATGCAGGGATTTCCTCAATGATAATTTCCGCTTTCTCCAAATATTTCATCACTTTCCCCCCTTCCAACCTATCTCCCACCCTTTCATCCCATTGCCAACTTCCATCCTCACATCCGTGTGCATTACCGGGTGATCGTGTTTATTTTATAACATTTTTTTTTAAAAAGAAGAAGATTATCAGTTAGAGTAGAAATTCAGCAAGACTGAAATTTGGGGGGTAGAAAACATGTGACAATTTTTATGGGTCCGTAAATTGAAAGAATTTTTCTCCATAGCATAGGTGAAAATTTAAAAAATATTGTGATTTTACATTTCGACCAATTTTATTTGCACATTTGGAGCTTTACCTGTCTAAAGTGGAGTATCTGGTCCTGAGTTGGGGGATGCTCCAACCCCCGTGAATTTTCCCGGAGGTGGCATGTTATATAAATACTCCCCCACCCCACGCTTGGCCACTGCTTTCGAGTATTTTCTCACTCACATCTCACTCAGGTTAATATGAGCATTAACAAGAAGACAATGAACATTTACGGGGGTTTGTTGTGGGAGCTGAAGATTTACTAGTAAGTTATTTTCTCCCCATAAGAAATGTCTGTGAAAAACATTTCCATTGACTGCACTAAATATACATGATTTATCCGTATAATTATAAGATAGGGCCAAGGCCAAGAAAATGAGCTTCATAGTTTTATTTTTTTTCTTGTTATTTTCACAACAATATATTACAGAGCATAACATCATCATAAGTTCACGTTCTGAGCGCCTTGATTTGTCTTGGTTTATTCACCATCTGCTGTGGGCTGCAAGGAATCCAGGAGTTACCATTTCATAATTTTTTTTAATATTTTAACCTTCACACTAACTTAATCTGTAGTGGCTGTAGTAATCACAGATTTCTAAACGAAAAAAAACCTCTTTGATGTTTTTTTGGATGAAACCACAGAAATGTTTTTATTGATTCTTTTATGTGTGTGTGTGTGTGTTTGTGTGTATGAGTATGAGTGTAAATCTTCTTCCTCATAACGTTTTGAGAAATATATATCATAAATTCCTATAGTAAAAATAATAGGAAAAAAAAGTTATTCAATAATAATAATAATATTCTTCAAAGTTGGTGGAATTGATTAAAGAGAAAAAAAACAAGGGAATTTGTTGGAAAAGTTTGACCCAATTCCAAGAGGAATTCCGTTCCGCAGCGTAGGTAGACACACACACACATACGTGCAGGTAGTATCTAGATTTTCCAAGTGTCTATATACTACTTTGGTACGTTCGTCAAAACAGATGTTCGGGAGTTGTCGGAGACATGATCATTTTAACGGAACCGAACTCCTATTGTGAATTTGAGTTTTTTTGCTTCCCTTCAATTTAAACAAAGATTTTTTGCAATATTTTTGTGTATTCTTTTATTTTGATGAGGCATAGGAGTGTGAAAATCTTCTCTTACCTTCACATAAAGCTTTCGAAGATCAAACGGAGTCAGTGTAGTACCGTTTTATTATAATTATTTTATTTATTTATTTATATTTTTATTATTATTATTATGAGTGGAAAACATACTTAAACTATCGCAATTGATTTACTAGCAAGAACTCATAGTGTTGTACTAAACGATTGCAGTGACTTGACAATTACATCATCCTGAAACCAAATAAAGAAATGTAATCAAATTTCACTCACACAATAAAACTTTTTTCTCAAACTTTCTCTTGGAGTAAGTCCCAAATTTCTTTAGGATTTAGCCTTTTTAGTATGTATTTTACTCCAGTGAAAAATGGAAACCAAGGCATTTACTATCGTAAAAATAAAAAGCATTTCCTTACTTTTAAGCAGGACTCGAGGAATTCTTCGATTGTCACAATACCATCTCGATTAGCGTCAAACTTGGAAAAGATTCTATCAACATGGTCTTTAGTCTTCCGGTCTTCAGCCTACGTCAGTTCAAAGAGGTAATAGATGAGGAGAAAGTAATGGATAAGAAATTATAGCTCACTTTCTTTCTTTTTTTTTCAAACAGCTGGTTATCACAAGGATATTTAGACTCAATGACATAAATTCAACATTAGCCTTTGACAAAGTAATTATTTTTATTCCTTTTTTCCTTTCAAGTTCATGCAGTAAAAAAAAGTATCAGCTTCCCAAACCATTCCATTGTGATATCGATTTGGAATGTGAGAAGAAGCCAAAAAAAATAGGAAAAGAAGAAGAACTCGCGGAAAGATTCTACCTATAATGAGCATTGATTGTTACAATGGACTTTCTACAGCTACAGAAGAAGCAGGATTTTATGTAGAAAGTATACATATGTCATTCAGCGGACGGATACAAGAACAATGACTGAGCCAAATCTATCCTGAAACATTGACACATGTATGGTGAGAGAAAGGGGGGAGGGTTTTGTAGGTGACTCTTTCTTTGCACTGATTACCACAAAAGTTTACGTAGACAGAATCTAGAATACATGTATTTAGTTGAAGAGAAAATTTTTTGAAGGAAAAGGAAACAAACTCCTCCCGTCTAACTTTCCTTCCTTCATTTAATATCTTGCAATAAGATTATGTACTAAATGACCACAAAAACCTATGCATGCATGCCTACAAGCGATATCAAGTTCATACTCAAACTATGTAAAGTGATATCTATAGAAGAAGAGAGAGCCCTTTGGATTTAAATGGAAGAGAGAAAGCGTGGAGAAATGAAATTACATTGATACTCATATGCGTTTAGCTATGGTACTTTAAGTCTGTAGACATATTACGTACTCGTATCGGTAGTGTGTGTGAAATGGATGAGAATAGTGGACTCCCATTTGCTACTGAGGCTTTATGTGTATGTTGTTTTGAAGACTTGGATGGATTTAGGTAAAAAGAGAAGACTGAGTGAAGGAGAAAAAGTTGGGGTTTAATAGGAGGCCAGGGATATGGAGGGTACACATGACTGGAAGAGAGTGGGAGAATTCCCAATGACCATGAATAAATGATGGGCTAAAGATTAGGAGGGGAAAGGGATTACAAGAGCTGTAGGATAAGGATAACCGCATTTTCTCACCAGAGAGCTCTGGCCAAGTTAAAAGGTCAAATTGGGTCATTTTCCACTCTCTTTTCATCAAATATTTAATCCTCAACTATTCTCTCTCTCTCAATTTCTTTTTCTACCACTCAGACTCTCTCTCTCTCTCTCTGAACCATTGACCACAAGTTATTTTTCACAACTTGTTGTTTCACATGGAAATGAAGACATCCTAAGACTTTGATTTCCTTTCTTATCGCTCTCTCTCTCTCACTCTCTATCTATCTCCCATGAAATAGCCCATAAACTATTAGAACTTTAGCCATAAAGTTCTTGTGATTAAGCTCAAATTGAGGTTAGATTCTTGGAGGAAGCTTTAATAATTTAGTGGAATGTAAATAATAAGTGGTTTTACAGTAATAAGGAGAAACCCCCTATCTCCGCCTCTGGCAAGGAAGGGAAATAATAATGGGAAGAGGATGGGAGATAAGTAGAGGGAGGGGGTTATTTTCAAAAGGAATTTCCTCAATTGATTGTGCATTAATCGGCAATTATTTCCTTTTTAGGAGTTACTTAAATAGGTACTTGGGCCCATAAAAATGTGATCCGCCACTGACTTGCCCCACCATTACACATCCACTGACTCTTCCTCAGGGTAACGTCTTTGGGATTTGATTTATCCTGGAACCAAGGCTCAATGATTGCAATTACCAGAAATATCACGTAGCAATGACTCCCGGCCTTTTCATTTCTATACGTGTAACTATGTCTCATTCTCTCTATCTCTATCACTCTCTTCGAAAAGTTACAGGAGCTTCCCTGGAGATTATCTTCATCTCACCCTCTGATCGGTAATTTGTGCATCATCAGGATGATGATGACGAGCTATATACAAGTCCTCTTAACGGCTGTCCTAATCCTAAGCTTGGATAATATTAAGGTTCTAAAGGGAAATTCTTGTGCAACTATCGGAAATGATAATAACTGACCGTGACCAAAAACTTTGACGACGTTTTATTCCACATCCTCTTTTCTTCCTCTCCCAACTATATTGTCCCACAATCATCGTAATTTATGTCAAGGCATAGCCGTTAATGTCATCAGATTTCAATTAAGTACCAATAAATCTTGGGCTCAAAATAACTGAGGAGTCTACCAAAAAACGAGCCTTTCCTTCCAATTACGCCTGTATTTCCAGACCAGTGTCCAGTAGATTGTACTCAAATTGCAGTCCCGTCTGAAACTGGATGGCCAAAAAGGGGGAGGGGTCAGCGGAAAAACACAAGTTAAATCCAGTTTATTTCTGGATGCCGATGTTAGGTACTTATTGTGACCCCTTTTGACCTGGACGTAACTATGGATAGTCCAGTTTTGCCAATAACATCGCCAATTTCCAAAATGGAAGGGCAGGGGAAAATATGGAAGTTGGACCATTTTGGATGTCCAGTCTTGAAAACTGGATATCATTAGTATTGCACCCACGAGTGTTCAGTTGAGAACTTGTCTGGAAATACAGCCTTACCTCCCAATAATGTCACTACTCATAAAATGTAGAGAAAAAAGGCGGCAATGTATCAAAATGATACAATTTCCTCCTCAGAAAATGTTTCGGCTAACTCTGGCAACTCTTAAGGTCATAATAACCTCCAATATAATTACTACGGTAGGAAGTTTTCTAAACTAAGCAAGTCTCTTAATAAAAATAATAATACATAGTTGAACAACGGACCTGTTTAGAAACGCCGACTAGATCATGAATGGCGGTGATGATGTCGCAAAGTTCTCGTTTAGTGATGAAGCCGTTTCCATTGAGGTCATAGAGACGTGAGAAGATCCATTTGAGCTTCTCACGATTCGAGCCTCGCAGCAATGTCGATAAGGTTAGGATCATATCCTGTAAATAGGGGACAAAGTGACTTTAAAATCTCGAACTGCTAGTAATAACAAGTAGATAGAAACGTATGTCAATATACAGACAAAGGCCTCGTCATGTCTCCATGAGAGAATCGACAAGGGTCTCTTTTAGCTTGATGAATAATTCACCTTAAAAGTTATAGCTCCGCAACTGGTGATGTCAAATGCTTTGAAGACTAAATGAGCGTAGACGGTGGAATCTGGAAATGAAACAAGAGATGCACATACTAAATGATACTTGTAAACATCCAGTAAAAATTAGACTAGCCCTTTAACTTGGAATTGAGCCTTAATAGGAGGCAGTCAGCTGGTCCCTGCTATTAAGACTAGCCTTGTCCTATATTAGCATTGAGTGGTCTTTGTGAAAATTCACAGCTTTTAACTTCAAACCACAAAAACGCTCTCATTAGCATTTTACATACATTTGTCTCTACCTCAACAATCTCCCGAATTTATTTCATATTCCACTGTATTATTAGTGAGAGGAAAATACGGGCTACTTTCAATAATAAATTTCAATGCAATCAATGCATAAAAATGTTTAGGGTTTTTCTCTATACTCTGTATTAAAGTGTTGGTTGGTGCATGCGTGTGTGTTTTTTATGGATGTGTGTGTGTGTGAAAGATTAGTTTTTTTCGTCTCCTTCCCTTCCATTGTATTTCCCTAAGAATGGTATGTGCCTTTCTTGAAATGACTTTCATAGTTTTTTCCTTAATGTTTTACTTCATTTTTCTCTCCATCTCCACTCTCCTTTTATACAAGGCACGAACTATGTTTTGCCCCTTCCTATTATACAACAACATTCACAATGTATTCTACCATTCCTTTTTGCCTCACTTGAAATAAAAACTTTCTCTTGGAGAAAAAACTAGTATGCACATTCGAGCATATTTTCTAAGTGTGTTTTGTCATAACAAATTTATTTACTTATGGTCTCGGATCGTAAAATCTCCTTCTCTCATATTTTTTTTTCACATGAAATAATGTGTTATACCATCAATTTAATTTAATATTTTCACTTTTTTTTCTCACCACAAAAAACACATGGAATGAATAATTTTTGTGGGAAAGTTTAGATGGGATTTATGTATGAATGATGATGAGAACTTACTTCCATAGGGAAAGAATTTTTGGTAGATTTCTTTAAAGGTGTCTTCTTGGACAATTCCCCCCGGGCATTCCTAAGTGACAAGCAAAATAATTTTCAAATGGTAATGATAATAAGTGTGGCGAGAGAAAAATTGGCTAGCTTTTCAGCAAACTTGTTCACTCAGGCATGTGGATAAATTTAGGTACGAACTTCTCTTCTCCCAAACATTTCTCTCTCTCTCTCTCTCTCTCTCTCTCTCTCTCTGTCTCTCTCATACTCTCTTCTATATTTCTTCTCTCCTTCGCTGGGAGTGAGCAGCTGGGTAAAATTATTTTGGCTGACAGTTCTTTTCTTTTTCTTTCGTATTCTTAGCTATGTAATGGAGTAAGAGAGAGAGAGGAAGAAGAGCCAGAGATATATATTTGGATGAGATAGAAAGGGAAAATTCAAGACAAGAGACAGACAGGCAAGTGAGGAGGAGGACAAGTATGAAACAAAAGTATCTTGAAAAAATCTTATTTTTTCTCTCTTATACCACAACAAATATCTCATAGAAACGTTGTCTGTGTAGACTCTCCTACTTTTTTACCAATGTACTGATGGGTATCTTAAGTACATGGTTGGAGAGTGGATTACAGAGAGAGAGAGTGAGTGAAAATACATGGGGAGGGAAAAGAGAGAGATAAGCAGAGAAACAGTATATTTATACACAGGATGGTGGGTAGTGGTGAGTTAGAGAGCGAGAGAGAAAAAAAACAAAAGCAAACTATTTGGATTCAGATTTAAGTTGTAAAAAAATCCTTGATAGCCTTTCTCTCACTCTCCTTCCTCTTTCATATTAGACTGGCTTTTTATCCTTACTCCTCCTATCTATTTCCCTTTGTCTCCGTCTCTCTCTCTCTCTCTCTCTCTCTCTCTTGAAACTCTCCCATCTCTGGCGAATTGCTTGAAGCCTCAAGGAAAATGTATAGGGAGGTTGAGGGGAAGGGGGAGGGGAAGAAGATAAGCCGGAGACCCAACTATTAAATTCCGAGCACGCAATTCTTTCTCATTCTTGGGGTCAGTTCGCTCATTCTCACAAAAGAAATGATCATGATCAACATATAAATGATCAGGAGCTCTCACATGCAAAAAGCCACTTCGCATGGCGGAATAAAAGATGCATTGAACCATGCATGAGGAAAACTCACTCAGTTCAATATCTTCTATTATGGTGATGTATGGTGAAAAGTCTTTGCTACATGGGCAACACAATGGAAAAAAAGTCCTGTGAGAGGAGAAATTCTCATTTTTCTAATACCATTCCCCATATTGTATAGTCTACAATACTATGGTTTTCTTTGATGGAAAATAGTAAACCACCCCGTTGAGAAAAATCCTATAATTTTTCTTTTTACCCGAGGAGTATAGTATAAAATGTAGAGAAAAAGAGAAGGTTGCGTGTAACAAGTACACCTATACTAAAGATATACATATAGTTATATGAAGCATACACCTTTATCATAATAAAAAAATACTATAGAAATTGCAGATATGAAACTTGTGCCAGTCCAATTCCAACACACATACGGAGAGATGAGAGAGTTCGTCTAAAATACTGTACACACACACACACAAGGGCGAAAAAAAACCTTGGTAATTCCCAATCTCTTCCAAAGGATTCAACTTTATTTGAAAAGTTGACCGACTCCGTGAATATTTTATTTTTCAAGGGAATTTCCTCCTTTTCATCCTATTTTCCATACATATTGTATTTATCCTTCCTATGGTTTTCTCATCCAAAGTGTCAAAAAGACTAAGCTTTAGTTGCAAATCTATCGAGAAAAAAATAGCTAAAGGGAACTTATTGGAGAAGCTCTACATATTTCATTCTTTCCTCTCATTGGGGTCAAAAAACTGGATTTTATTTATTTATCAAAAACCAACAAGGGAATATATTGAAAGGAGATACAAAAAATTCATATTCATATTCCTTCCCTCCAAAAAGAATACAGTAAAAAATTGTAATCGAAAGATAAACACAAAAGCGCAACACTTTTCTACTATTTTTTTCTCTCGACGAATTTCTCTGTAGGATTCACTCAGTAAAAAAAACTGGGTAAAATAAACTCAGGGTAAAAAAGTATGTAGGCTTAAATTGCATGTGCAACCAACGTTATTTTTTTCTAGCTTAGATTTCCAATGATACGGAAGGTTGTGGATTTTAGCTCTAACTCTAAACACTATGTGTATAAAGAGGGGAATGGAAATTGTAGGTAACTATTGTACATGGACGTGTGACAAGGAATAAATATATGTTATAACATCAAATTATGTAGGGAAAATATAGTAGTTGTTGTAAGGGGGAAAAAGTATAGGAGAGGAAGAGGATTGGAAGCATGTCAAAATGGTGAGAGATAAAGACAGCGCTGAGCATTTATTGGCACGGGCTTGTCGTTGTTTTTGTTGTTGTTGTAATTCTGACCTCCAACCTTATATCCTCTCAACTGATGACATAGTTTCAAGGAATTCACTATACACACTACGGGTAAATGATAGTTCCCATCATACTAATAGGCTAATGGCGACACATAACAACGCTCTGTCACAACTGTGAAAAAAGAAATCTTGCCGAGTTTTATGTCTCCTTTAAAATCATCTATAAAAAAACATATCAGAGTCAGATATTCTAGTGGAGTTCTTCTTCCCAATAGAAATCTCATCCACTCAACATGTATCCCTAATATTTGTCCCAATTCTATCACACACTACACTTTGAATGTGTTTCTATAAAAAACACTACTATTCGCATATTCCATGCAGTGCCATAGCCAGACTTACTTGGGAGATGAACGTATCATTCACAAAGGAATTATAATAAAAAAACAAAAATCCCTGCAGGGAAAACTAACTCTCGTCTCCTCTGCAAAAATAGAAATGTATTAATTATTTAGTGATATCACAATGGGAGGAAAGCTGAGAGACAAGGGAAAATATGCAAGTTGATCAAGTTACTCTGTACTCTTTGCCTAATGCATTATACACCAAAGGGAATTAAAGGTTTTTAAACATGTGAGTCAAATCACTTCGGGCTATAGAGTTACATACAAGAGGAAATGGATCACTCGGTGCTTAAATAGTGTCAAGAGCAAAATAGTATACTTTTTAAAGTATACTAAGTATAGATAGTAAAGAGATGAGGGAAGTGTTAAAGCCACTGGGAATATTAGTAGGGATGCTACATATATCTCTGCGTGTAAAGTATTAAAAGCAATAGGAGAAACCATGTGTGCGGTAGTTTTTTTTCTATTTATCAAGGCTTAACCTGTTTAAATCCGCGGTACAGAAATCGGATTTCGCTCTTGGTGAATTTAGTCTTTTCGCATAATTCGTCTAGGAAAGGTCTGTAGGTGGACGGGAAGACAGGTTGCGCACCGAGCAACTCTTGATCGTCCATCATCGTTGACGTCGTCACTATCTTCTCGCCGCTGCTCAAACTCGTCGTTTCCGACATCCTCTGATGATTGAGTTTTGGACGACGTCAATGTCGTGAACAATTATTATTATAGTCAACGTGATAATGCTAATAATTCTAACTTTCCTTCCTTCCCGACTCTCACAAAGACACACACATACACACAGACACAAATACACAGTCCAATCCTCTCGTCAATAGATAGGAGAGACGATGAGATTCCTTGAAAAAGCCAAAGATTTCCAGCCCTCCGAGATATAGAGACACCTATAATAGGAGAAAGATGGGAAAATTATTTTTTTTAGACCATATACATATATCATCTTCTTCCAACTCAGCCCCCACATTTACAACTATTACAAGGAAAAGAAAGGTGCGCTTATTACAGTAGTTTATATGTACATGGTGAGAGAGAGAGAGAGAGAGAAAAAAACTGAAGAGGAGGATAAAAAATTTAAAGGGCACATGACACAAGGCCATACGCTTGTCATTATAGACTGTAGCATATGTGACACATACACACCACTTTCCCATCCTCCCTACAATTTTTTTTCTCACATGTCCCTCATGCCTTCTACCGTATGTGATACGTATGTGGGCCTAGTTGCATGTGTCTGTACTTACGTACATACATTGATAAAACCTTATTAATATCTTCGTATGACCATATATATGCATTTACATTACTTATGCATACAATAAACATACTTTCCACAATGTTTCCTCCTTAATATACATACATATGTAGATTTCTCCTCAGAGAGCGTGCCAGGTTGGAGTTGATGGCTCGAGCTACACTTTACACACATATATCTATATAGCATAAATCATTCCTTACGAACACTCAAGTCATGTTTAAAAGCTCTCATTCATTTTTATGGTTATTTATAGGTATGAGTGACATGGAAGGGAAACCTGTACTTGTATGTGTACACTTCTTTTACCTAGCTCCAACTCTGTGTTACCTACAGCTAAAAACTCCCTGGTTTTACCTACTCTTCCCTCAAGTACTAAACTACATATTTACATATACATTCAGAAACAAGGGAAATTTCAAAACAAGGAATTGAACCCGCCCGTGTCCTCATATCAGTAATGCCATGTTCACACGAACTAAATTTCTACAACTACTACTCCCAATCATCATCAAAAAATGGCGAAAACAAATAATACTTTTGTCAAGGAAGGAACAAAAAACATTGGGTAAATTGCCTCTAATGTTTTATATATCAATAGTATATATAGTAATAAAAATAAAAGGGAAATAATTTTCCCTCTACAAAATAACTGCTCCTTTCCCTGTACAATCCCACTTATCCTTTTTCTATGGCTACTTCTAAACCACACTCGTATATGTAAACAAGGGGTATTTATGTAAAGTTACATGAGAATATATTTCTCTTAGACCCCCCTCCCCCGTCAATACTATTTGAATAAACCAAACTGTCGAGTAGTTGTATATATATAAATATTGTACATAGTAATATAATAAGAGTTTTTATCATGCAAGAGAGGGATTTTGATGGAGAAAAGGTTCGATTTTCCTAGAAAGCTAATTACCCTTAATAGGAGCAATATCCTAGAATTCTATGGAGATGAAAAATGAAGCAATGCCTTGGCATGTGATAGGTTTTTGTTAGAACATTAGTATACTATGTATAGGCTTAATTGAGAAAGAGTATGAAAATTTCATACTCTTTTGTCATACTTGACTTAAAATTCTCATGTTAAGCTTAAGGGGAATATGCTCACAATGAAGAATGACTAGAATTTCTATCTTAAGTCCCTCTCAATGTTTAACAACTATATTGAAGAATATTGTATGGTTGAGACTAAACTATCTCTCTCTCTCTTCCTCTCTCTCTCTCTCTCTCTCTCTCTCTCTCTCTCTCTCACGCATCAAGCTTCGACTGCAGAATTGCAAGTATAAAAGTAAGAAGCAATAATAATAAATACGTACACTCAACTACGAAGTACTCGTGAATGTATCATGGCCAAGTTTCGATCGTGAATCTGACATTTATAGACTTGTCATTATGAGCTCCTGATTCTCTGACTCCTCGGAAGGAAGCACTATAACACTTTTTTCCTGTATCTCTCACAAACGACTAGGACCGACACTGACGGTGGAGGAGCAGATGTAGCAACTTTTTTTCCCTCTTTTTTTTCTCTCTCTCTCTCTTCTTCTTTTTCTTCTTTTCCTTTTTCTTGAAACTTTCTCCTCGTCTTCGACTCTCGCCTATAACTTGTGTCTCTCACTCAGTGATGACTACAACACATGGATCACTTTTTATCGCAATAAGAGTCAAGTCCAGGAGCTACTTCTAACCTTCGACTCCCCAACTCACACTCACTTGTATTGAAGGAGCTCTGACTTTTCTACTAGACTGGATTAAGAACAAACAAATAAAAAAGAGGAAGAGAGAAAAAACACCAGTGACTTTTCTCCTTGACTTTTCCTCTCAAACTCCAGGGATTTACTTAATTGTCATTAATTACTATTTATTTGTAACTTCTGCTTCTCCGCTCTTCTTTCTCTTCTTTTCTTCCCTTTCTTCTTCCTCTCCTTACTGGGAATGTTCAGTGGAAAAAACTAATATATCTAAGCGCTTGGATTTTTATAACCAATTAAGTCCAGCCCTCAAATGAATGAGGAGCTAACTGTAGCAAATAAAAGACTTTTTCCAATCAACGTGGGTAGAATACGAATGTTGATATTAAGTTGATTGAAAAATTTCCTGGGTACTTGAGCAGGTGTAATGATTGATGGTGGATGATTATGATAATGATGATGACAAGCCAGCTCTAGGAAAAGATGGTCGTTTAGCACTAATTATATGGCAGTGTTGGGCCTGAGATAAATATTAGTCTTTTATTATAATGGTACTCTCTCTCTCTCTCTCTTCCGCTCTCTTTCTCTCTCTCTCTCTCTCTCTCTCTATCTCTCTCTCCCTCTCTCTCTATCTCTCTCTCCC
>JAQFXU010001288.1:0-31188 GCA_034693705.1 Spatulosminthurus flaviceps | reverse complement strand
GTTTAATCTACCGGAGAGTTTATCACCACGGAAAAAGCTTGGAGAGTTAAACCAACCTTAGTTACCTTCAACCCATGGTTAAATCTACTAGTCAAATCAAGTTCTTAAGACGTGAAACGGAATCCTATTTAACTACTATTTCATTGATTTTAATAAAAAAAACTATTTGCAAAATAATTTGTTGTTGTTACAATTGCAATTAAGAATCTAAATCGACCTTATAAAATATTTGCTATAACTACAATATACTAAAATTCTGCATGAATGTAGGATCACAACTTGAAACAGCGAATATTTAATAAATACTCCACATTGGATACACAAATCCTATGTCAAGCATTACAGTAGTGTATAGCGCAATGAGTGGAGAAAACGATATGCTGGTGTTTATTTCACTTTGTCGCTACGACATGCATGTAATTTAAATGGAGCGTTTGAGCCATCTGGTGGTGGTTATTTCAGCTTTGCAGAAAAATCGGTGGTGGTTATTTCACCTTGTATTTAAGCAACTCGTGCATTATTCCACTTTGATTCTCCAGCGACGATATATTCCATTGCCCCTTGAAAAACCCTCAATTCCCACCATCGTAAATTTTTTGCATGGACTGCCGAGCAACATAGCGCTACAGTGAAAATCCTCTACATCCTTTTAGATGTAAGTATGCATAGTAATTTACAAATGGGATATTTCCCATTTGAATTCTCACGCTCGATGTGATGAGATTGTAAAACAACAACAAGAAACTTACCACTTATTCGAAACTCTCTCCTCCACAAATATCTGTAATACTTTGTAGTACTACTGCTATGTACTTTGAAATACGGTGAAAGCAGAACATTAGCCTCCCAAAAAAATAATGTTCTTGAGGTACGTTATGAAAGCTTCCGATATAAAACGGACATGCATGCCCAAAAAACTTTCACTTGAATGCCCTTCAAAAATTCCAGAGTTCAAGTATTTGGTTCAAAATAGCTGGACGCGAAGTAGAGTACATAGTCTCGAAATAGATTTTACACACGAAACGTCTCTAAAAATGTGACTATCACACTATACGATGTTTACACTTTCAGGATTCCTTTCAAAATTCACTTGTTCGTACCTGCATTTTTTAAGATTTATGCTTCCTCCCATCTGCCGCAAATATCAAAATGAACCTGGTCAACGTCATGTGTGACTATTACTGACATACAAAAAAGTGATGTATATTATCATACACAAACTATACACTTAATCGCTTTCTTCACATCAACCGCAGGCACCCAAAAAACTTCTGTCGTTAAAACCAACACGCAAATATACCATATCACATTCATACAATGTCCCTAACCCAAGTAAGTGTCATCCAGGTATAAATGCAAGTGTTTATGCTAACACACGGGAACAAACAAATCAATTGAGGAGTTTAAATTTAAATACGTGCACATACTGCATGGAAATGTAATGTAGCAAGCCGTAAAGCAATCTTCTTTGCTCATAAATTGCGTGCCAGTGCCAGTGATAAAAAAGCTTCGACTCCAAATGTACTTATAGCCAAATTTTAAAGTATTTCAACAATTCCTTTCCTAATACTTAGCATCAAACATATTTAAATACCAAATATGCCTAAAAGTCAAGGCCCTTGAGTTTTTACCAAAGTACGCAAAAGAACTCAAAGATTTTTGCTGTTAAAGCCAATAATACTTAAAACAATAAGTAGTACTATGTATGGGTTGTAAATCAAACAAAATATAATATCTGCACTAACATTATAGCCAACTCAAAATACACTTTCGCATTTAACGATAACCACACTGCAAACACAATTCTATACTGAGTAAATCTGTGATATCAACATCATCACCTCATCCTCTCACGTGTAGTACGAATGAGTCAAACAAAGTCTTATCACCTTATCTAAAGCATACATTGTATTGCTATTTTTGAAAATAGTAGTACTGATTTTTCTCCTAACTGTATTACAGTAATACCATTAAATCTTGTCTATAATTTCTGAATTCCGAATCATATATAGTTCGGCTGAGTATGTACAGCCATATTTACTCAATGAGCTTGTTTGGTTATACTTGGTTACTAAAATCAGTGGCTTTGTTATCTCCACATATGTAACTGCATGGATACAATGAAACACTATGCAACTAAACAGAATCTGTCATCCATATCCACAGAAAGTAAAACAATTGTAAAGAGTTCTGGATTCATATCTCAAGTTTAATGACTGAAAATAAAAACTGTTTTGGAGGGGTAGGTAACCTGAAAAAAATTACAGCTGTGAATTATTCATGGCTATATACATACTACCCTCAGCTACGTACTCTGCTACAGTATTTGTTGATGCAATCATCAGAAATATCGACCTAAGCCTAAATCCCGTTTTTATGAGCAGTACCAAGTAATTGGACCTCGGTGGTGCTATACAGCAATTCTTGCAAAATTCAATATAAGAGAGGTTCACCGGAATCAACAACGTCAGAGAAGGCCGTTCTGCATTGATCAGAAAGGCTGGAATAACCTGTATTATTTTATGTATTTATTTACCATGGTACGACGTATGAACGTACACATGTATAGTAGCTAATTCGAGTCAAGTGTTTATAGTGCGAATGCTTTAAGGAAGACACTCTCCTTTGCGACATGAACATGCCTCATCCACACATATGTAGATACATATGTGTAAGACTAAAATATACAAAAACTTTCACAACCGCATGAATCGATCAGTTTCATTTTGACTTACACAAAACAACTTCTTGTCCCCAAAGTTAGTAGCTACACAAATGTTACCAAGGTCCTCTTCTTACTTATACATACGGAGTGTCCGACTAACACTCTATACTCAATCACCAGTTTCCTTTAACTTTATTCACTAAAGTTACTACCCTCGCAATGTCAAGCAACGGAGCTCCATATTAAAATTACAGGTACATAACACAGTAGGAATCATTAACTAAATTCTAGTGCAAAATAAGTAGGTACATCAATAAATGTATGTATGTACTTACATACGGACAACAAGCAAGCGCGTATTTAATAAATAGCACACGAATTTTTACGAAATCAATACACATTTCCCTTGTTTACCCTTCACATTAATTGTCATTATTTTTTGGAATCATTCCATGAACTTTCTGAAGTTAGCCAAATCATCACATCATCAGATGTTACTATGCACGATTCGAGATCTACAATATTTCACAAGCGATACAATTTACATGTAAAACAGCTTTTAAAAACATTGCTAGAATTGGAAGATTTCTCAATACCAAAAACACAGTCTTATTCAATTATTAGAACTTCCATGTGAGTTTCATGCATAAAATTAAATCTTTCCAGGGATTTTCTATTTAGACATGTAGAAGCTAAAGACAGATTATCAAAGATGCATCAAGCATGCATTTGTGATAGTTTAATGAATTTTTCCAATGCCGATTATTGCATGACTAGATTGAACATTGCACGTGGGGTTCGATCAAGAACCATCCATTCTTCAAGATTCCGAGTTATAATGCCATTGTGCACAGTGGCACGTAAGTAATAAAATCACCATTATGAAACCTCAAATGATACAGGAGCATCAAACATGTTACATATACATGCATAGAGTGAAATAATTTACTATTCATTAAATATACTGTAACAATCTTACATCAGCCTAACAATTTGCTTTGAATGACTGACAGATTGCGTGATCCATGAAATGTGGATTTTGGTTTTAGCATCGGATTTAATGCTGTCCCGGAACTACGATAATTTTCCGGCTACTATCTTAATTTTTTGCTTCCAGCACCACATAATGGCATTATAAAGTGCCATTGCATATACATCGTATTTTCACACATAAATTACGCTTGTTTAAAATCAAAGAAGTTCCAGGCATTGCAACATTGCAATGTTAGAGTGATGAAGTCACACAAAATATTTGCAAAAAAAGCCGTTTGATTACAGCTCACCTCACCAACTACGTAATTCCAATAGGACTTCCCCTTGACAGATATTTTTTCCTAACTAAA
This sequence comes from Spatulosminthurus flaviceps, assembly GCA_034693705.1. Taxonomy (NCBI): domain Eukaryota; kingdom Metazoa; phylum Arthropoda; class Collembola; order Symphypleona; family Sminthuridae; genus Spatulosminthurus; species Spatulosminthurus flaviceps. Next base: position 27,180 of record JAQFXU010001288.1, on the reverse strand, counting down.
CTCACATATACCAACATGCACATCACATTCTTTGCACGGATTCTACATCCAATCGTGAGAATCTCCTAAATACCCGAGCCTCCTCAAGGGAATTTCACCAATGCCAATTTTCAACTCATGACAAGTAAACGTGCATGGGACCGTGATGGACGGGTAAGATTCACCTATACATTTGCTTATACCTTCATCCAAATTCTTAGGGCCTCCAACTTTGACCATTACTATACATATACTCTAACCAGCCTGAGTAAGTTGTACGTTACTTTACTCACGGGCAAAAAATAAGTAAATCATGCCACATTCCACCGTGCAAACAAAAGGTGATGTCTGAAAGTTACACGAGCTATAAGGTCAAACTCATGCATTGCATTGTAAGTCAGCTCCAACTGAATTAGCAATGTTACGTCTGTGCTGCACATTCTATGCACAGATCCAAAGAGTTATGTAAAGAAAAGCATCATCATTCAAGTTCACAGAATATTACAGGCATCACAACATCTTGTCCTTTTCCAGGAAAGTCTACTATAATTTAACCATTTACTTCCCAACAAATGTTAATAATAAAAAAATAGCATGACAAAAAAAGGTGTAAACCACAAAAGCACACAGCCACTGTCAGTCTCATATTATTATACTCTAAACCATATCCTAATAAAAACATGTGCGTCAAAGCCTAAACGAATGCTATTCAAGCAGAATCTAATTGTAAGTAAGTAAATAAGTACATACGTACCAGCAAGTATTTACATATGCAAACACAGGCAAACGTGGAATCACTTATGTATACTTAAATCTTAAATTACACATTCAAAATCAAACGGATTGATGCACATCACAAATGAAGATTAGCTCTCAAAAGAGAAGACCTTCAGTCCAGACTATATAAAATCTAACGAACATTAAGACTGTTTTAACGGGGTATATATCTACAATGTTCTCCCTCCCTCTACACCAGTATTAACTTTTACCTCATACACTCAGAGAAATATAACACTTTAACAGGCAAAGATGAGCAATGAGCATTGAGTAAATATTTATTTGTCATATTCATCTAAAATATTATTGTTAACAAATAATATTTTCAAGTTTCATAAGATTCTACAAAATTTAAAAAAAATTCTATATACTAATTTTCGCAAAACTCCTTAAACAACAAAAATGACAGTCAATTTTATTTCACATTTCCCAATATGGTCCTAACTGTACTTTAGAATGTAGAAATGCACAAAATATATTGCCAAATGACATTTGAAATTCTTTCGCAATATACGAAAAAGAGAGAAAGAAATAACTTTATTTCACTGATATTTACCACAATGATATTTGCCTTTCGAGTCGAAAGTTTCGACAGAGTACATAATCTCTAAGTGGATTAACTACAGTTAGAGGTTATTAAAATATTTGACAATCAATTATAAAAATGGTTGTATCTGCAATTCTGTAAGAGCCATACTGAATTTTGCGTGTGTGTTAAGAATTTTTTACGAATACTTGATGTTCAAGCCAAATGAATATTGGGAGTTAATAAGAATAAGTTTAATAAAAAAAATGTTTACCTTCACAATAACAAATCCCGTCAAATCAACAACATGTACAATATTCACCTGTGTGAATTTGTTATATCTGTTTTGTGTGTGACACTTGTTTTTGCACTTTTTAAAATTTACACTCCTTCATTTTAATTGCACTCCGTTGACACCCACCATAATTTTATTAGGTAAATTGGAAAAACTTTTGAATCTCTAGCGGAAAATAGAAAGAAATTTTGACAGAAAAACAATAACCTAAATTCTACTAAAGTATGTATGTACGAGTGTTTTTTTACCAGAAGAGAGTTTCTATGCATGACATATCCACACAATAAGACAGCACAGACATGTTCTCTCTCCCAGTGCTCTTACCGCACTGATACAAGTCTATGATGAAAGTATTGAACATAGCTTGCCTCCAGGCTATTCTTCCTCAGTGTATGTATGTGTTCAGTACATCGAAGGGACTCTTAAGCATTCAGAAGAGAGTTTACGCACTAATAACTGAAACCTTTTTCCCTGCGCTTTTGACTCACAATCAACTATAGATCTTCTTCATGTGTATATAGTGCATCAAGTAATAAAGGCTGTGGATACACATACAAATGCTTTCAGCTTTAAAAAAATCAGGGTGTACCAGTATTCATTTGTATTCAACCCTTTGTGGTAGCTTTATGAAATTTTTTAAAATATTTTGGAGAGTTAATAAAAATGTAAAATTCTTTACAAGTTTTAACAAGACGGCATTAAAAAGGCGAGTGTGAATCTCATAAGCCTTATAAATGGCTACCTTAAAATATATATAGGTTAGCAGAAATAAGTGTAGAAAGAACAAACACTGAAGTACTTAAAGTTTTTATTTACTTTAACTATTATTGCTTTTAGTATGAATGACATTTGGTAAAAATATTCAAGCTCTTCAACTCTGAGCACCTGACACAAAATCCACGTTGCTGGTTGACTTGCATTAAAATACATATTACTTTGTAACTTGCTACCAATAAGGTAAACATAGCTGGGATGTGTAATGCAATGCCTTGTAAACAGTTTGTAACGGTTGTGCGACCGAGAGTTGAAGAATCGTTGTTGTGATGATGTGATGACTAAACTATATATACCATATATACCATTTGAGAATCATCTTGTCTAGATTATAGACATTTGCAAGTATTGAAAAGCTTGCAATAAAATCGGGGTATGTTGCTTTGTTGACGTTATACTTCAAGTAGTTTCAGTGATTTGTAGAATGGAATAATAGGTAGAGTTGTGAATATTTTCGAAGATCTGGGCAAAAAGCTATGATAATTTGTCAATCCATTAGCTAGATTAGACAATAGGAGCTTGACTTAAGCCGTGATCAATGTTACAACTTGAGAGAGTGTGCAAATTGACTAAAGTTAGGGAATGATTATGGTAAAATAACGTAGTATGAGAGATATGTTCAAGCTTAAACTGCTATTTGCTATGAATATATAAGAAGGGTGGGAGTAAAACAACTGCGGATGTTACGCAGACAAGGAACTGGAATAAAACGCTTCAGGAAGTACGTATTTATTTTGAACATTTTTGTATAAACGTAAATGCTTTTCAATAAAATTTTCATGCACAAACAAGCTTACTTATATCGTACATAATTTGTATCATAAATGTTTGTTTTTGTTTCGTACAGTATTACTTTTCAGCATATAAACATTTTTATAACCTCAAAAGTTTCCGTGCAGGTGTCAAGCACACAAATAACTTTGGCGCATTTTGGTCAATTATTACTTATTCACTTTATATATTTGGAAGTGTTTCGAAAACATTTACTAAGTCACACATTCCAAACTTACAAAATTTTACACGAATATAACTCTAACTAAAATAATAATAATTTGTTCATCGTAAATAATGCTACACGGATATAAATATTAAAAACCTAGACTTTGAATATGTGAGTTTAACCAAAAATGACTTGAAAATCTAGCTTGTCAACCAATTTACAATTTTAACAAATGGCAAATACAATGGAACAATAAAATAAAACTGAACCCGAAATAAAATCTCTTAATGAAAACTTAAGAATAACATCGAAAGAAGAAAAAAGTCATGCGGCATCTCAAAGACATATTTTATGCTTACGCAAAACTCAAGATTACTCGGCTTGAATACAATAATAATGAAAAAAATAGAAAGCAGCTAGGAGCATGTATTAATCGTAATACAATTAAATTAGTACGTGAGAAAATGAGACCTTGATGAAGTGTACAATATAACGAATTTGCACATTCGTAAGACACAGTTTCGAAAACGGGTACAAAGCCTAGCGATTCTCAAAATCTTAAATAGCTCAAATTCATAATATAAAAATTCTACTTCCAAAAAATACCTTGGTGAACATAATTATAACGGCTAACGATACAGACGAGCAAAAGAAAATGTCGGCAATTATGCATACAAATGTCTTTGACAGGTTTAACAGGCCGTTAGTTCTTTAACTATTAATAATTCCTTTATAATCGAGACGAGATTGAAGCTTCATGCTAAAGAATACTGAGCTTTGAGGGTATAATAATTTTCTCATCCAGACGTATGGTAGTCTTGTTTTATACGTAAGTCTAGTTACATACTCGCTACTTATATTCCGAAATTCTACTTAAATATTAACAGTTGAGAATATTAAGGCACACTGAATATATGTATTTTATACAAACAACTTGTAATTTCTCCTTACAGGGTTACCTGGAAGAACTAGGACGGCTAAATATTTAATAACAGTTTTTTACTGCCACTGGAAGAAAATAGTACCTAATCTTTATGACGTTTTCAGGTTTGTAAAAGTTAAGAGACGGAAGTTTTCTGAAGTCTTATGTAAAAATTCGTCGACGCATCGTATTACATCAAAAACTAAACTTCTCTATGACAGCAGGCGGAACCAAACTTTATATCATGAACACTGGTTTCAACTTAGGAAATACGCCGTGTTCATTCATCGTACTATAAAATAAGGACGGAAATCAAATTATTTCTGCTATACAAAGGAAAGATGCGGTAATACTAAAACAGGTTACTGTGATATAAGTTTGACAGTTTATGAAAATAGGCTATGTATTCATGTAAAAATCTGGAGCGATGGTTTATATTTATAAATAAGTACAACTTTTTGGTGTAGTTAAATATTATCCTGAGATAAGTTCATGTAACAGCAATCACTGACAAGAAAAAGTAGTGAAGAACACGGCCTACCACTCTATTCCTACTGATACTTAGGTTCTGAAATCAATGTGAAAGACTTTAGACATACTATTTAGGAGTGGAAGGCATTCAAAAAATACAAAATTTGCAACATTCGTTTCTGCAATCGATAATTATTGTAATTAGTTTCAAATAACGCTGTAAATTCATCAATAGGGAATCATATGCGAAACTGCTTACTATTGTAATGGTTCTCTTAAGCAATCCAAAATATCAATTAGAAATAATTATTATTAAAGGTATCAGGTCGAAGTATTTAAGCTACTGAATGTATTTAGAGCTACTCAATTACGAATACCATTTCTTTCTAACCGTATATATAAGCTTGCAGTATTTTAGATGAGTCTAGCTAGGGACGGAGTCTGATCTGCTTTCATTCGCTTTATGTAACTGATGATATACAGAGTCAAAAAACTAAAACTAATGAAATACAATATTTCATTCATATTGTAACTAACATAAAAAATAAGATTCACAAGAACTATCAATTTTTAGCTGCTATTCTTAAAGCTGGATATTCCTATGATTTACTCTGATTGTGGCGGGTACGACAGCTGTTGGTGGTCCCGATACATGGGCGAATTTTGGCCTACAAATTGGTCGTTATTGCTGGATAATGACTGCTCTTCTTCCTGCCCATTACTCCCACCGTATCCACCACCTAAAAAATGAATTCGATTACTTCCCGACTTACTAATACGATACAGGAATTGATTATCACGATAAAATCGATACTATAGATGCCTGCGAATTTATACTATAAATTACATTTATGCTTAAAGAACAGCACTGCACCTGATGTAAAGTTAGGCATTTGACTGAGAAAAGGGAATGGTACGGCGCCCCGTCGAAGTAGTAAATGTACATTAAGACCTCCTGTTTTGATTATGTGAATAGCTTGTGAATGCGTCATTCCTTGCGTGGTAATTCCATTGATTTGAAGAATTTGATCTCCCACCTACGGATTTAAATTCAAATATGTTAGCTCGATACAATCGTTGAACTTCCGTCAACAGTGGGAACAGAGTCGGCGTCACTTATCACGTTAAACTGAATTTACTACAGTACGAGTACATTGTATTAGTATTGATTCACTGACGATCAAGAGCTTAAAAAAATTTCCGCATGATTTAGCTAACCTGCATTCTACCATCAGCAGAAGCCGGGCCATCATCAGCCAGACGAAGTACAAATAAAGGCATGTTTTGGAATTCTTTGCCTCCTCTGATTGAAAACCCAAACCCTCGCGCTCCTCTTGTTAAATGAACTGAGAACACTTGTTCCATATTGTCAGGAAGGGTTGAGCTACTGTGACCGGAAATAGCAATTTATCAACACAAGTCAAGCCAACGTACTTTTACATATTCACTATTCGACAACTTATTCCCCACACAATTTTAAAGGCAAAAAATGGGAGAGTTTTTTATCATAAATTTTTTCGATGCTTACTTGAAAGGAAAATGTACAGGGTGACTTTCCGGTAAAATAAAAGCAGTTCCCATGTCATAACTTTGCTGATCTTTGGCGTTAAAACCTTCTAAATCTTCAACAAGCAATTTAGACTGATGATCTGGAGAGAGCTGTGATGATTGAGGAAGGTTCGAGCTAGCATTTCCACTAGTCATGCCAACGGATATTACACTCAAAGTAAGAACTAGTCCAGAATCTTTGATAAGCTGAACCACTTGGCTATGATGTAGTTGTGAAATGTCAATCTGGTTTACAGCAAGTATTCGATCCCCCACGTGAATTTGGCCGCATCTATCTGCAGGACTTCCCTCAACGATTCTCCCTGCATACAAAAAGTATGGGTGGTTACGAATACTGCGCCTCTCACAATTATATTTATCTTTCAATATGCTTACCTATCGTTGCTCCGGCCTTCGATGCACTGGAAATTATGACGAATCCAAAACCTTCCGTTGGCTGCCTTCTTAATGTAATGTGAATCGGTAGCATATTAGAAGGCGAATGAGCTGGTGAGCCAACCGTTTCATGGCTAGCGGGTACTCCGTAAACTGGTTTTCGTACCACTAAGCGAACTCTACCCACTGCGGCAGCTCTTGCCATAAGCTGCACGACAGAGTGATGTGAAGCTCCAACAACGGAAACTCCATCGACAGCTACAATTTGATCGTGTGTTTGTAGTCGACCATCTAAGGATGCAGCTCCTCTGGGAACTATATGGCCAACAGAGACTTGGGAACCTTCTTCGGTTCCACCAACAATCCGGAAACCGAATCCTTCCTGCCGGCGTTGCAAATCAATGGTCACTTCAATCCAATCCCTACAAATTTGCAAAATCGTTTGAATAGTTGTTCAATAAAAAAGCAGATAGTTACGATCTGAAATGAATTGGAAGGAAATCCTATAGAAAAATACCTTATGCTGCCAGAAAGCTGGTGGAGATCATTTGCAGCAAAATTAGTGTCTGCATTGCTTAATCCCATTGAACTACTAGAATATCTTTCAGACAAAAACTGATGCATCTGAGTCATTGAAAGTCCATCATGCTGTACATCGCCGTTGTATAAACTCGATTGACCGTTTATTTGACCCGTGGAATCTAGTAACGGTGTCTTTGGTCGCTCTGGCAAACTTTCTCTCATTCTCGGCCTTCCCCGACCTAGCTCCGCTGTAGGTGTCTTACTACGAGGAGAAATTCCGGAGCGATTTTGAACCAGCCTCGTGTCCGAATAATGGTTTGGAGTGACTAATATTGAGTGAAAATTACGCAATTTAATATCTACTTAACACTTTATTAATGCAATTTGCAGTCCTGCAATCTTAGGTTTTTTTAGTTTCATTTTAACTAATTAATTTATTACAATACCTCCATCTAGTTTTTGGCTATAAATAACTTGAGACTGAATCCTTTGAATTGTTAAAGATGCCTCCTTTCCGATAGGAAAATCTTTCAGAACTTGAACAACTTGCGTGTGACTGAGACCTCTTAGGTCAATGCCATCAATCGCAATGAGCCTATCGCCTTCTTCCAAACCGCCACAATGGCTGGGGTCCAGGACCTTCTTGACCTGGGATGAACGTTAAATCTTTATTTTATATATGTGGCCCTTAAATCATGTTAAACATAAGCAAGATCCCAACATACCTTCTGGCCAGCAACGCTGTCGGCAATAGTGAAACCAAATCCAGCCCCGCCTTTAATTATCCCGACGGTTAAAAATATTGCAGGTTCCATTACAGGATACTTTGACATCATTTTGGGGTGGGAGGGAGAATCTAACAAAAGGTCTACACTTGCTGGTCTGCCGGTATTTGATCTTCCATAACCAGCCCTATCAGCTGAAAGCTCAGGTAGGGAATGTGCTGAATGGGCCAAACTATCTGGACTGGAGGGTCTGCCAGACCAAACCATAGGTCTGTTAGATACATTTTCGGAATTTTCGTATTAACACATGGCAAAACAAATATTCCCAGATAGATAGTTAGTCTATGAAAAACTGTTCAGACCTTTTCTCTCCTCCATCAGGAGTTGCAATAGGAGCCACAGCCACAGTTGTAACAATTTCTGTGTTAGGATCCGCTGGATCAAATGGTAGTGGGTAACCCCGACAAACTTCCAAATGTACTTCTTCACCAGGTGCAATGCTTTGGAACATGGATACCATTTCTTGATGGGTATACCCGAGGACACAACGACCGTTGACTCGAACCAACACGTCGCCTGTCCGGAGTTTCCCATCCCGCCAGGCGGGTCCATCGGATACAACAGATCTACACAAAAAATATATATTACATTACTCCATGCTGCTACATACCTTGCTGGCAAAATGAAGTAAAATAAACATGTACATACAAACGGATTAGAAGTTCTATCACTTTCATTTATCTCCTACGCTCTTAACTAGACTTACTTAATTTGTAGGAATTCGTCCAAACCATCATCGTCATCTCCGCCAACAATGGTAAAGCCAAGTCCTCGAGATGATTTCACTAAGGTTGTTAAAATGCGTTCCCCCACAAGTTGCGAAGGATCGCGTGTGAAAAACCTGAGAGAAGGTCTATCCCTCTCCACAGATTTGACGCGCAGGCCACTATTCATATTGGCCTCGGAATTGTTATCAAGTATTAAATTTGGATTTGTATTCTGATGATCCGAACCAAAATCAATTGGAGTCTTTCCACGAGGAATTGAAAGCCTGTTGTGATTTGTTGGTACAGAAGACTCAGGAGTTGCCACCTGCTGATGTGAATTCGGAATTGAATGGAAATTGTCACTAATAGAATTAATAGTCATGTCATTGTCGTTTACTGGTGATCTAGATTTTTTAGCTTGCATCACTGGATTTTCAAACTGAGTTCTCCGATTCACATGATCAATGTAATAGGTTCCATAGTGAGGATCTTCAATTCTTTCCCATCCAAAAGGCAGCTCGTTGTCATCACAATCTTCTAGAGATAACTTTTGTATACGAGATAAACGTGGATCTAACCAGTGGGATGTGCCAGTGTTATGACTGAAAGAATACAATTACTTGTACCTTAAAAAATGCTGCGCTTATTACACATACGAGCAGGCAAATTCAATTAAAAATATGTTGGTGTTGGTGCACAAAAAAGGATCTTACTCAATGAAGTAAACTTCATTTTTCTCAGAAAAACACATCTGCCAGTTGTCAGGAAGAGGTCCTAAACTTTCATCCGAGACTGGCGCCCGAGAAGAATATGAAAGTACTGGAGCTGGGTAAGAAGAGTTATTTATACTAGGAGAGGGTGGTTCATCATCTCCTGCCCCAAGAGCTTCAACATTCGAGCGATTTCTTCTACGTTTTCCCTCAGAACTTGGATGCATACCAGGAAGAATCACTGCTTTACTGTTTTCACCGCCTGACTGAATGAGATCACCACTCTCAAGCTGTGAATTGGCACTTCTGGAGCGACTCGCCCAAGGTTTCGGGGTTCCATAATGATTTCCTAAAAGATTTCCCCCAGAAATGCTACTAATTTGACATCTACTTCCAATCGCACGACATTACAAGATAAAATATAACATCAGCTACATGCTAATTAAAATTTGATTATTAATTTTTGCTAAATTACCAGCATACACGCCACTTTCTAATAAACTTCCGTTTCTTTCCAGTTCCATGAACTCCTCCACAGTCAAAAAAGTGTAGTCAACACCTGGTATTTCTCCTGGTCGAGGAGGTCGTGTTGTGACTGGAACTGTTCTTAAGTACAAATTATCTCTTACAACACCTTGAAGAGCGTGATCCACAGAGCCTTTCTGGAATCGTGTGTTCAGGTATGATCGCAGCTCGGGGCCAAGGCTTCCTGGAATGATTGTAAAAGTAACACCAATTAAGTGGGTCCTACTTAAACAATCCAATCCTTCAGATTCATTGCTAAGACACAGCTCTTCAAACGTCATCGTTACAGATTGTTTACTTAGCACTTAGCAGCTGTGAAGCTCCATTCTCACATCGAAATATTGCTACATGCTACCGAAAATATTAAGAATAACTTATAATACATTGGAAAAACAATAAATAGTGACAAAAAAATTCGCCACATCTTCGAGACAAAAAACAGAAAGCGTACCTCTGGGAGCCACCGTAAGAGTGACAGAGTTAATGCGAAGACAATGGTACAGAAGAGATAAAACATCCGCTTGTGTATAGCCAGCAACCTATACAAGCAAAACACAAAACAATTTACTTCGGCTACAAACATGGAAACATCCACAAACATACACTAATTATACGTTATTCTTAACGTTTCACATTACGATAGTACTCGTGCTTATAGTAATACTCAACTGAAATGCCTCCCTAGAGTCGATTCTGCAGAGTCATGAAAATACTGGGCAACTAGGATTGCTTAATCAGCTTTAGAAGCCAGGCGCGGGTGCTTCCAGAGAACCGTTTCAATGATAAGTAAACAAAGCTGAAGATACAGCTTTCGAATAGCCAACACTAAAATCTGTATTAATAAAGTTGCTGAACAATCATAACGGGGAAAGCCTGGGGGACAGTGTGCAATACATGTAAGAGTACTGAACAAATTCAAGATTGAAGTTGGCTCTACTTTCATTCTGAACTACAAGAAACCGTTCAAGGCTGTTCACGAATAGGATAATTTCCATTATCGTATCCGTATTATATCCGATCCGAAAATTTCAGATAAAATTTGAAATTTATCCTACCCTATCCGAAACGCCTGGATAAAAAATAAAAATTTAACGATCCTACCTGATTTATTTCGGATCGGATAAAATCTTTATCCGACCCGAAAAATCTTGAAGTTAAGTCTAATTTATCCGACTATATAGCTTTAAATAGTCAAAATTTGGGTTACATTGTATTAAATTATCTCAATTTAATTATTTCCATGCATTAATGTGTCAAATAAATCAATTCCAGCTGGAAAATCCCCAAAATCTGCTCAAAATTAAATGCTGAAAATTGGACGGATAGGATAAAATTCGTATCCGATCGGCAGCATTAAAACTTACAGCACTTATATAGGAAAATTTTGCATGGAAAAGTTTGGATTATACGTTCCATAAATGCTATGAGTTTTATACGGGAGATACGTGAAAAGTTGCGCTGTATATTATCCGTCCGTCTCCGACCTATCCTACCCGAAATTTCAGGATAAGAATTTAAAAATTATCCGAAATTTTCGGATCGTATAGTTCCAATTTTTTATACTAATCCAATTTTTATCATATCCGTCGGATTTGTCCGATCCGATGAACAGCCTTAAAACCGCCACATTCCGCATTGCTGGTAAAAAACATATTATGGGTTTATACATGCTCGGTCATTACCCGTGAAATATTGAAAAACTGGCATAACCTTATACTTAAAGTTCACTTTTCTGCTTGAAAAAAATTCAATCAAATAGTTTTGTTCTGTGTTTTTTCAAAATCTTCAATAGTAGAGCAAAGTTGTAAACAGATCAAAATTGTTTCGAAATTCACAGAATCTCGATCTGAAATGCACTGCAGCAGTCCATTTAAGTTGAGCTAATAGAGAGGGAAGAAGCAAAATAGTGGACCCTGAATACCCGGTTTACAAAGACCTACGATAAGCACTGTCATTATTCCCCTGATTTTTGTAGCCTTAAATCTTTAAGTTTTCTGGGAGCATGTTGATCTAACATAAAAACAAACGCAATACGGCTCACTCAAAAGGCAAGATCGTTTCGCATTAAGTTAAGCAAAGGACTGGAAAATGAAGTCTCTTTTTCTCACTTTTACAACCAACAAACTTTCAGCAACATTCACACGACAGCAATTTTGCTTTTAACTTTGCTAAAACAAACAGACGATTGTTTACGTTTTACCGGTTTTATAACTGCACCAGTGTGCAAGACAAATATACAAAACAGAAATGGGCAGGATAAAAATAAGGTAGAAAGACCGCATGGAAGTTTGCACATGTAGTGGACATATATTGCATATATAGACTTTCCCGAAGTTGTAAGCTACCGTGACCTGACCTCTTAGTTAAAACGCACAGAGTGAAAAAGTTTGAGGTTAAAAATGCATGCTCCCATGTGCCGTTCTGCCTTAATCATCCCTTGAGGGTAGCTGAAAATGGAATTGAGTTACACCACTATTAATAAAGCTGTGAAGGTTCACCATCCGCTGATATGTTTTACCTGTTGTTTCTGGATTTCTAAAATGACATCCCCGGATTGTAAATATCCGACAGCTATCCAAACATTAATGTCATTATTTAGATGTCCGATGAAGGCAAATTGCCCATTTTCGGACCCTCCGAGTACTTGCAATGGAATTACCGCATATGACCCGGGACCCTCAGCATCATTCGTAATATCCTCCCTCGGAGAGCGATTGTCCTGACTTAAGATTGTGGGAGGGGTAAGTACAACTTGTCGGAGCAAATGACTCCAGTGTCCTCCACCGTTTCGTATTTCTTCAAAATATTCTCGCCTCTCTTCGTCATTTGCACTACTATTATTATTTTGATCATTGGACTCCTGATTATTATTCAATGTAACGGAGTTGATACTTCTGTTGACCGCCTGCGAATTATTTCCTATACCACCATTGCTAAACGAGGTGTCGGCGCCAGAGGGTGAGATACGTTGAAGATGTGATGACGACACAATTCCACTGTCCGGCATGACGGAGCCCAAAACAGTTTAGTTATTAAAATTCATCGATCTTGTCAGTTTTTTCATATTCCAGATTCAATACGATAAACTTTCTCCCAAAAACACTAGTTCGCTGATAGCAGTGCCCACAAAGTTTCCTAAATATTCACACAAGTTACACTTTCATTTGACAATGAAAATATATCTACGATTTCTCAGCTACGATCTACGATCCGACATGCATCCTATAGTATCCTTATCGCAGATTTCATCCAGTTACGACTGATTAATTCGATGCTCATTAAAAACCAATATTCGATGGACGGATTACATTCATCTGCATATACTCGCAGTCGTTGCCTCGACCCCTTCTACGCTATATTTCTTCAATCAGAAGTTATCAAATGTTTTCTTTAAATATTCGGAGTTCAAGTTAAAAAGCCCGAATCACTTCCGGTAGAGACAGTAGAAAAATATTTCGGGAGAATTCACACTATCACAACTGTTTATTCTTCCACACGTGCTGTTTTTCTATTTATAGCTTTATATACCTATTCTAAAAATGCCTGTATAATTTCAGAATTTAAGCTTCTTGATCATCTAGGATTTCTTCAATTATTGTCAAGTGAATTCTTTAAGGCACATGTATTCACCGTCTATAACCTACATATCCAAACTTCGTCGTTTAAATGCCCTCGTTAATTATCTACCTGCTTATAGATATCACTCGTCCTTCCAGGCAAATGAATCCGACAATGTACAAAACAATGCTGATCATTCACGTTGAATCACTTTTGAACAGGCCAGATAAAATTTTCTTCACTCTCAACATTGTGATTTGTGACTAACAAAAACAATGAACATTCAATGAAAAATGAGTCAGTCACATTTTGCATGCACACTATAAAGCAAACTTGAGCCTCCGAGGAGACGATGATGAGCGCCCTTAAAAAACTCCGTGGCCACAACTGTATGTACGTGCAGGAAAGGTGACTCACAATATAGCTACATACGAAATTCCCAAATTATATCCCACGATTAAGTCCCTCGTCCCGTCACTAACGTTCATATGTAGCAACAGCTGTGCCGTACTATATATATATTCACATCAACACCAAATATCCAAGACGCACAAAAATCAGGATGTTTAACTTGGGAAGGCCCTTTTGCTCATATAATAACAATTGACAATGGGAAAACATAAAGTCAAAAAAGTGTTTTGGAACGAGGAAAAATCCTAGAACAGCTATAATAATAATAACGTGCGTTGATTTTGTCAATAATAATCACCCTTGTAGTGCATGAAATGTTTTCACCGTAGCACATAACTTTTTTATTTAAAAAGGAGTCAAGTATTTGGTGTACAGAATCTATAATCCCGTAGTTCCTCTTTTAGTCATCCACCTCTATCATTATAAATCTTTCTTCTTCTTACTCTCTGTCCGACGTTGTTGACAGCCATACATTTGCCAATACCAACGTACTTATTACTTATGCACGGAAAACTTGAAGAATTGAATGTATTAATTAAAGAGCTTCTTTTTCTTGATCCACTTCTAAGTATGAATTTTTGTATCACAATAATTCCATGTAGTATTGGACGACGGCGATGAAAATACCAAAGAAACGACTTCGATCAGATGTGTCAGAGTAGAGATTGTGTGAAGAAAGTAGGTTTGAGTCCTACTTCTAAACTCTTCAACTCTGATTATTACTTGGTTTCATTGATTCCAGAAAGGTGTTTCATCCCTTCCCTTTACAGCTATTAATTTTTCCCCCCCAAAAAATAAACGAATCTTTTAATTTCATTTAAAACAAAACCAGGATCAATTTCACTGTTTAATTTCACTGTGTCAATTTCAAGGTTCAATAGTCAAAAGTTGATGGAAGATGTAAAGAAATGGCACATGGAAGATTCCTAGATCAGTCTCAACCAACAAGACGTCAACTCAGAAGTCTTTTTTTCAGGTCATACTATAATACAACTTACTAGGAGCACTGTAATAAAATACTGTATACCTTTTGTATATATATATATATACAATCACAATTAGTAAGTATTGATTGTTTGAGTGCCTGGAGTTCACTTCACTTCGTATATTTCGTTATAGTCAGAATAATAAAAAACTGTTACAATGTTTACACTCTTAAACTCACACTTGCTTGTTGTAACGTAAGTACACTGAAAGAAGAACAATATTATTATTGTTATTACTATTATTATTATTCGTCTCTATTTATTTTAGTTCTGAAAGAAACAGCCTTGCATTCGACAGGCCAGACAAAATATATAGAAATGCTAGCAGTGCACTCTAATGTTTATGAACGAAGGGATGGGTTTTCTTTTTATGTTGTACTTGTTTTATCATCCCATTTGAATTGAATGGACGAGGCATGTACAGTATAAGTGCGGAGACGTAGGGAACCACTGAGAAAGATGCCTAGGGGAAAGCCGCAACCAAAAACCTAACAGCTAAACTGTCTTGCTATCCGTAATATCCGTATCCATTCCACATGCTTGTGTATATATATATGTAAGTATGATTTTTCTAGTACTACTTCAATACTTAACTTACTTCCTTCTCTCCCTCTCTCTCTCTGTATATATTCTGTATAAACTATATCTTCGGACAACATTATTTTACCATTATATATGTATGTTTACTTATATTTCATCTTTGGGGAGCATGCGAATGTTACTCTTGACCCGAAACATTTTTAACGCTCAACATTTTACCTGGCCTGTACAATTTACACACCTATAACAAGAAGCCTTGAAGGTGGCAGTTGCTTTTGTTTGCTATGTATTTTGTGTTTGTTATTTACAAGGGGATACTATTTATTTCATAGTGTGATATTGTTCCAGTGGATTTTATGCAAGGAGTTATAAAAATCGTTGTTTTTTAAAACGGATTTTTTTTGTTGGGCTAAAATAAAATATGGATAAAGCTTAATAAGGCTAAGATTGTACCAGGACTAAAAATTAACAAGAGCGTTCTAGCAAAATGATTTTCGTGGGAAGGATAATGGTTAGATTAAATATAAAAAAGTATTAGATTTTCTTAAAATTCTAAACTTCGGTGTTTCAACGTTAACATTTCATATTCTGAGAAAAGGTTGGAATACAAAAACAAGAGGAAAGTTTCAGGATTTTGGTATTATTGTTTACAATCAAATTCGACACAAATATTTTTGTTGTCCTTGGAATATGAAAATTGAGGGAGGAAGTAGAATTCCAAGGGCTAAAGGTAGCTTGAATGGTGGGATTGATTGTTAGTGGGAAAATGTGATAGATTTACAGTGGACCTATATATCTCTCGACTACAAAGTAAAAGTAGAATTTATTAAATGAATTCAAAAATATTTAACCGATATTATTTTAGGAACGGCTTGGGATGGTTTTACTTTTACAGAATTTATTGCACGACCCAATATGTATATCTATATTCAAAGAAATTTGAGACAACCATTGGGTTTACCTGTGGCTTAATTGCTTTCCAAAATTCTTGGAAAATGTCAAGGAGTTAGAAAGTAAGAATATTTGGAAAATATTTTTGATCTAGTTTAAACCTTTGGGTTAACAGTGATTGGAAAAGGGTGGCGGAATATTTTGTAGAAGTTGGAAAAGCTATTTGTGGGTCTCTATGTCCTAATTTCTTGGAACTGTCCATTGTTGGAATTTCGCTGCTTGTGCAGGTAAAGTACTTAAGTACTGATGTACAGGTAGTTTTTGGATGACCCTAGCACTCACGCTCGAGTGAAACGATGAAACTCGACGAAAGCGTCTTTTATACAGAGAGAGCTTTCCCTATATGCACCCTATATTATGTATGCAGGCTAGCAGACATTTACATACAATGCAACTAGAGATCTCCATATTAACCCGCAATATAAAAAGTTAAAAAGACAGTCAATATTATATGAGACACATGTACCTGTGAGGATGTAAATGTGCGGCAAGCATATAGTGGTATTTTATTAACAATATCATCGCCCATGATATGCAATAGGGTACATGTACACTCACACGACCGGTAAACTTAAGAAAACCTGCATGTAAATGTGAGCATATATGAAAGCACTTACTTTACTACTGTTACTACTTTACTACTACTACTTGCAGAGTAAATATTCAATTGGATCCATTGTCGTCCTTAACGTACGAGGGGAATAACACACTCGCAGTCAGAGTCAGAGTATATAAGCCTCGACCATAGTCCTCGACAGCGAACGGTGCTCTGAGTGACTTTAATTCCAATTCCTTGACTGTTTTCTTTTAATGCAACCAGCTTCTTTACTTCTCTCTATTTGGCTATAGCTTATATATTCTTTCACTCATGGTCATGGGAATGAAAGGCGAGGCGTTGGCTCTCGGCTTCCTCTACAGTGTCATTGACCACCTGTGCCCTACGTTTACTACAAATGTCCCCCCTTGAAACAACTGCAGAGGATTAAGGCATGGAAATTTTGAGTACATATTTTAGGAATTGAGCCCTAATTTCTGTAACCCATGCACACACGAAAAAAACCATGTGGTTATTTTTCTGAAAAAGCCACAAATTCCCTTCGAGCAAATACATAATACACAGGCTTAAACTTCCTTAATTGGCATGAGGCTAGTCTGTGTTTATTTACAGCAAAAAACACTCAGAATATGTCCTTTTCAGCGTGTGCCTTCAATAACCTCGTCAACAAAGGATAAATATGTATGATCTGATTTTACGAGGATCGAAAAACCAAAGCTCGCAGGCAAGCCAAGTTCTGCCTTGAAATCTCTGTTAGCTTATTGATTATATAATGCTTTGTAAAGCCAATAAGTACGTAGCTACAAATCGTGCTACCAGCAGCTTTTCTGCCGGTACCTGGAATCTGATTCGGTTGTTTATTCTCTCTCAACAAAACCTTACCTGTCTTCTATTTACTTCTGGCTATGATTTTCTGTATAGTAGAGAGATTTGTGATTATGTATGTTCTTTGTTGCAGAGCAGGAGGATTTACATACAATAGTATGATCACATCATTGTGAACAATAGAGTCTGCTTTCGCCGAACTGTTACACTTCCCACCGTATAGATTGTGGAAGTAGCAATATCATTAACCTTCCATTAATTTCGAGCTCTCAGTTACTGTAAATTCTCATTTAATAAAGTTGAAATACTTGGGGGTTTCAAGTGTTCTCAGCTGACAATGAAACTCAACTGCATGTGTAGACTGTACCATCACAAAAGAAATGCTCACAATTATTTGAAAATACTTTGGATGAAAGTAAAAATACTCAACTTCATTCATTCCCCTTTCCATCTTTGCTTGTTGAAAAGTTGAGTGTTATTACCTTTTGATATGTAATAACATTAAATGAGGATTTATTTTCACACGAGAGAGTATATGTTGAATATTTGCACTATACAATCCTCAAGTTGTTAGTTGAATAAATATAAGTACATCTGAATATTCTAAATGATGTATAATCACATACGAAAATACTGCCTGAAAATAGTTGAATGTTCTTTAGAAAACAAGGTGCCAGAAAGCCACAAAAATGCCCACTTAGATAATCAGTCATGCGTCACTGAAGGAGTGACAGCGACTCTGAAGATACGAAATTAGACCAAAGATTTCCATATATATACCTTGTGTATATAATTTCATTTGTATTTTTCCAAGGGCTACCATAGAAGCAATTTTAACCAGGTAGCAAATTTAATTTAATCCGTAGTATTGCTATAAGACTTGGCAGTAAATCACTTTTCACAAGATTAAATAAGAATATTATAACCAAAGAGGTACAATACAAAAATTTACTGCAATAAAACACATGATACTGTAAAATAATTTTCTAGCATACATATATGTAAGTAATACAGTCGACGTCGACAGCCCAACATTTTACAAGATTTTGGCTATCCGCAAAATAGTTATTTGACAGGATGTTTTCATTTCAGGGCAGTGACGGCAATAAATACAGCAACGATGGAAATGTGTTATCTTCATAATTATTTTCATCCATTTTCTTCCAAAATTTCAAACAATATGTATAGAGAATTTTGCATGAATGAATAATTTTTATTCAATTACCACAGTATAACCGAAGCATGTCTGGTTGAATGTAGTAAGCTGATTTCTTCCACTTTTGGAGTTTTACTGTATTGCCACTCCTCAATTTTTTCAAACAGAGGTATGTAAAATCCCACTTAAATTTATATAATTTTTAAGACCTCAAAAAATTTGTCGTTTAAAATAAGTATTTTTCCTCAACCCACAGAAATTGATAATATTAATTATTATTCTGCAGTTCTTCGAAACAAAAATATACCTTAACAAAAGTGCTGAGTTTTTTCAGGTACTAAATCAAGGTAAGTGCAAGTAAATGAATGTCCAGATTAATAATATAATATGTGGGTTATTTGGTCTTTTCAACACCTGTTTAAGAAAGCTGTTCCTTTGTCTACAAAGTTTTACGCTGAAAATTTGACAAAAATTGGCAGACTGCATAAAGATGAGAAAGAATTGGGACAAGGTGTTGTAAAAAAATTGTATTAGCTTTAATTTAAATCACTGGGAGGGAGGATCTGCACAGCAAAGCCGGAGCAAAATGTGTACAATTGGACTTACAACTTACAATCTATGAAAAATACCATAAACTTAAGCAGTGTTTTTATGTAGCGGCATCATGGTCGCTTTTGCACTAATTAAAAATTGACACTTTCCACAACCTGGCTCCTGCGAAAAAATTCGATGACAGATGGTTCTAGTGTTTACCATCACATTCTGCACAAAATTATTTTCTACGAATGATTTTTAAAATTAGACTTCATGGTTCTCAACATCTCAACGCAATACCATTGCGATGCGTGGTCTAAAACGCGGTCTCGGCCCTACAGTGACGATTAATAATTGCATCCACTGCTTTTGGGTGGGAGATCATAAATTCGAGCGCATTAAGAGGTATGAAGACACTGCTTAATTTGAGGGAGGCCAAAATAATCCTTTTAAATAACACATAGACGGGAAACCCCATAATGAACCTCTTCTGCACTTGGGTATGATTGATTGAACAATCCTGTCTAACGTGTTAATTTCACGTTTTCCTGTTATGCCCAAAATCTGTCTTTTTTGGCAAAACTATGATCTGGTTGTTGAAAACTGTTGAAAACAATTTATCCAATTTCTATGAGGCTTTTACAAAATAATGTAAAAATGCTGTGAGTAAAAAGTATCCCAATCAAATTTACCACCCTATTATTACTTTACTTTGCACCATCTAATTTCATTACTACGCCATTGAATACCACCCTTTTTTCAAGAAGGTAATTTTTTACAACATAATAAGTAATTAATTATCTTTGGAGGATTCATGTAGAAGCAAATCCTAGATGCATGAATAAAATCTAAGAACAAGTGTAAGCATATGCACATTCATGTAAAGTTTTTAAAGAAAGAGATCAAATCCAAGCTTTTCTTCCACCATTCAGTCATTAAGTTGAACAGGATTTTTTTACCCTATGATTATTAACAAAATTGCCAGTGAATATTACTAGATTCGAGTAACTAATAATTATGCTTGAGCAAGTCTTCACCATATTCAAGCTTTCAGCATATAGGTTTTACACTGGGAATATAATGAATGAGGACCGAAGAAGTGTACACTTGACCTGGAAAAAAGTCATCCAGTTTAGCCAGTCTTGCCTATACTTGAGTATATTTTCGTTTGTAGAGCAAAAATCAGATGCTTGAAAAAAGCCTTTTATTACTAAACTTTCTACGAACATGTGATCAGCTATAGAAGCAGTAGTAAGTAACTACACCGGTGAGGCTGCAACATACTTGCATATACAAAACCTCCCTACCGTACCTCTTCACTCTCGCCTCAAGTAGCACTGCACTTTTGCATAGAAAGTCTACAAAGATAAAGATGTTCTTAGATTGGCATGTAAAGGTCTGTAGTATTTTATATTACATATAGGCTTGATGTTTTCCTCCAATTAAAGTTAATTGAATCCAAAACTGCACTGGCAACCTAGTGAACATATTTACACAAGAGTTTTGCATACTTAAAACCACTAGCGTAATTATCTGCAGTTATTTGACATTCCTCAAAAAACTTCTCTCAGGTATGCAGTTTCCCCCAATTCATAAAATATGTGATTAAACTCTTTTGAATTCGCACATTTCGTGTGGGCATACATGCTATTGATCGTATAGTTGCAATAGTTTTTTTCTTAAAAAAACTGTATTCCTATACTCATGACAGCACATGCAATATACGAATTGCACATATATTATTCAATAAAAACCGGTACTAGCTTAATCATGTACAATTTATTGTACGAGAACTGTGATTATTTTATAACCATGGTCCTTTTTTGTTAGTTTCTGTCACATGTCACATTGATTATAGCTTTGATTTGACTATTTGACCTATGGTGCGTGAATGACGCCATGGCGGATCTGGATTAATCAATCAATAAAATATGCAAGGAATTCAACAAAATCCTAGATCAATATTATTAAAAAATAGTTTCCTCAAAATTTTGAGTGCAGCCGCAGCCATACAAAAATTGCGGAATATTGCTCGTATCTCCCGCAAACCCTCATGCACAAAAAACGTTTTCACGGTTTCCACGAGCCGATGATCATAGATTTTCAAAAAGTCAGAAATTCTAATTTGGATTTTAAAATCAGTCTTAAAATCTGTATTGTACGTATTGTAGAAATCATATGACGATACGACAATGCATTACTTGTGATAACTTAGTTTTTCTTTAACTTCCCCAAAATCTATAATGTCAATATCGGATCGAGCCAAGTTTTCAGAGATAAACCTAAGGCCACGAACAATTGGATTTGTTAAATTGAGCTAAAGTCACAGCATCTGGTATTAAATTTCCTGCATTATTAGACTCTGTTTGGTCATAAAAGGACGAGGAACTTAAGTAAATTTTGCTTATTGTAAATTTATTTACTCTTTTTTACGTATACATGTATGTCAAATTGTATTTCCAAGTCGTATCTATAAGTTTACGACAGGATGTGCTAAAAATCATACGCAGCCTTGCTTGCACATACATACATAAATCAAAGCATCTGTTGTTTTGAACAGTCCCTCGTTAGTCTTTGATTTATTTTATCTTTGATATTTTGATAAAAATTCTCATTGAAATGTTTTATCGTAAGAGACTTGATCCTTATTTCCGGTTAGAAATGAAACGTTGAAGAAAAGCTTGCCGGTATATTGTAAAATGCTCATTTTATTATGAGTTACTCTTCTGACTTAAAACAAGGCTCAAATATACAAGGAGGATAGTGATACACCATAAGAGAACATGTAACTTGTGTGATTATTTTATGTAGACAAAACTACTGTTGAATTTTATGATTGGGATTTTTTTTTATTATCGATGATATTTGATCGTTGTTGATTTGACGTGGTATACATATAGCGTCGTCAGTCGTCATTAGCCCAGTTGAACGATAAGGCTTCTACGGTATCTACGTATACATTAGCTCCTCACTATGTAAATACTCATAAACTACTGTTGTTGTCTGTAGCATTTAATGAATAATTTTCAGGTCGTCGTGAAACAACTAATTAGATCACACTCATCAGTGTTTTACCAGCCAACAATATTTTTCCATTAAACTCTATCACTTTATTCATTTACAACCCATCGTGCCTCTTTCCTGCTCCGCATTCTACTTTACACTCTTTTCTATACACTCGCTCACTCTCTTTATACCCATATACTTTAAACATCAGCTCCCATGTATTATTATTACTACTTCTATAGGGATATGGGATATGAAACTTTGAAGCCCCTTGTTAAATCAAAGGTTGTTCGATGGAAAAATATTGTAGCATTGAAGTCACCACCTATACAGAAATCATATAATAAATAATTGTCATTAATATTTTTTATATGCTCATCTGCCTTTATTTAACAACTTTGCTTTAGTTATGGGGTGAGAGGTGAGAGTCATAAAACAATAGTTGCCCTTACGGTATCGACAATCAGAGCATTTGCATCTTTTCTACAGGGATTATATAGATTAGCCATTTTAATTCACGGATTACATCTGGGTTTCTGTCACATTGACTTCTCTGCTATGGAAATTGATTAATAAATGTCATTAACTTGGTTTTTCGTTGTATGGTCATGTCATGTGTAGGGAGAAATGTATAGTAAAGAAAAGATCTCACAGATTTATATTGATACAAGGGTTTTATCAGGAGTCGCCGCTCTTCGGCTAAGGTAATGTACTAGAGGAAAATAATGATTTACTTAGTCCCTACTAGGTGGCGCAAGGGATTTGTTTTCCATTCTGTGTTTACTCAAAGATTCGTCTTTTTATAGCAAAAAATCGAAGGAAGAAAATAGTTTGTCCTTACATAGATTACAAAAGTATTTCAATCTCATCCTCGTTTGTAAATACCTAAGTAATTAAATATAAAGTGCACGATCTGCACAACATAGCACGTCAATGAGGATTGTTTTTCTGAGGAAAAAAATGATGGAAAGGGCAAGTGGAGGATATGAATAACATGATTTTTACTAAATAAATCCACAATCCACGTTTGAAGCGTGCTTCTCAAAAAATGTGAGTTGGAAAAATGTGACACAAGGTTGCACATTAGTGTGAGTACTTACTTGGTTAAATACATTGAGTTGTAAAAAAAAGTTTGTGCTTAAGAATTTCAAGTAAACTGAAAAATGTTCTTTACGTAAGTACTTTCCTATAGTATTATCCTATGGTCCACTAGTATTTTGTATAGGTAAATTGTTTACTCACGAAAGTTCCCATCTTCTTCACTTGTCTCACCCTTGACTTGCAGTTAAGGTGCCCCATCTCGTGTATCTACTAATTTTTAGGAGGCTAGTTTCTACAGATTTTCTTACAGCAGTTTCCTTAATTAAATTACGAGAAGCATTCTATGTACAAGGACCTACTAGTAACTCATCCACAGATCTGAGCTACTACTAATTTTAATTAATACTAAATCTACTGCGTCAAAGCTCTTGCTCTGTGGGAAAGTATTTATGTCTTGAACTTTTCAAGACTTGAGTTTTCTTGGCTTGTTTGTCTTCCTGCCCATTATGTAGGTTTCATTGGCTTTATCACTGCGGTTTGTCCATTGCATTGTCATGCTATGCAGGAGATTGTGACCTAACTTAAAATGTATTTAGTTTCTGATAACCAAAAAATAATGTAGTTCTTACAGTTTTGCGGTTGTTGTAAAAATTAAAGCACATTACGCGAATAAAGTGTCGAAAATATCCTCATTCGAAATGTAAATTTCCTCTCATTTTGAGAATCTTAATTGAACTAATCTCATTCCAATATTCTATATAGCTTATTTTTTAATTTTTAAAGAAAGAGAACAGATTATTATGTTGAGTATATCCTTGGCAAGCCTGCAAGTTTCCCGTTTTTGGCAGTAAGATCCAAATAATTTTCCCTTTTAAGTCTCTCTACATTTTGAGTATTAGAAACTCGCCAAGATTATTGAGTGAGGCTTGAATGTCATGAAACAGGAAAGAAAGTTTCAATGTATAAAAACCCCGAGAGTATAGGAAATAATAAAATACAATCAAAATTGTTAAACTATAGCAATCATACTTGAAGCCAAGTATGTACATTTATATATTTTAGTAAATGTTATAAAATTTTTTAAACCAATCTTATCCTTCTCATTCTTAATTAGTAGTGACGTATTAAGTCGTGATCCTCACCTCGAAGCTTTTAGTTAATAAGATTGCTACTAACTAAGCTGAGAGATACCTCAAAGTAATATGTACTTACAGCGCAAATAAATCTATGCTCAACGATTTTCATGAATCTCATCCAGCAAGCAGACTATAGTAATTGCACCTTTCCAATTACAAATGATATCAATGAAAGGTCATCTAATTTTAGCGCACAATGCAGCATGTAAGATACTATAAAAAATTTTCCTGCTATTCTTAATTCTTACAAATCCTTGAATAACGTAATAAGAATTCTACAATAGGTAAACGCCGCAATTTATCCAAGGTCAAAATACATTGACTGGAAGAAATCCTACTAATAACTGGTGCATCAGTAATAATAATGATTATTGTTAAATGTGCCTGCTCAAATGCCTACGCTATTCATATGTTTAATTACAGAAACTGTAAACGGAAAAATACTATAAGGGAATTGTCATGCGTCCCTAATCCACAACAGTTTTTAATGTATTTGCAGCTGATAGTGTACGTATAAGTTGGTTCATCACTCAGTAATATTTTTCCCGTTCAATTAAGTTGTCAGACTTGTTAATTTGAAGGATTTGAAACCAATGTAGATCCCTTGTAAATATAAAAACACTACCGACACTGATGTTATCAGGACTTATTGTTGTCAACATTTTTTTCCCTTTTGGAGCATTACTTTGCTACAGGGGCAATTAAACGAAAGCAAATTTCTCGGGGAAAAAGGAAAAACGAAAGATGTGTTCGAAGAGAGTGAAAATTTATTTCACTGACACCGAAGCGGTATTTGCCGAACGGCACAGTATTTACAATATTACAATGTTGCTAGATAATTTTTAATGGGTTAAACTATTATTTGTATGGATGATGGTGTGCTATGCTAGTTGTTCCACGTACTACAGCTATGATAATATCCTCAGTGATAGCCTTATCTAGTCTAAACCGTTAAAATGTCCAATAACTTGGATTTGTCGTATTTGATATTTTTGTTGAAAATAAGGGATGCACGGTTCGTAAGCCTGGTATTTTTTTCTACGTACTTGTAAAGGTTGTTCCAATGATTTCTCCCAGCGCAGCGTATAGATCTACATGAACTGTAATAAATAATAATAATATAATGTGTCTTCAACAAAAATAATGTTAAAATTTGTTATTGTTTCATTTTTTTAAATTATAATTTGGCTTATAGTAAAAATAAGGTTGAGATTGACTGGAAAACACTAAAAGGCTACCTTACTATTATCTAATATGAAAAACGCAATCCTCTTTGTACTATACTGTGAAGGAAAGGGAAGATGGGAAATGGTGACGTCGTTGTAGCATATCCTCTTGATTGTTTTCAAACGATACTCCCCAATCCTCGCTTAGCTCATATAGTACGATGAAGCTTTCACGAGGAAAAAGTATTAATTTAGCTCTTTCAACAAGACCCACACCGGCTGTAGCTCTACTATGTATACATAAATATAGGGCCGGACTACACAAGATCTAATTATTTCTAATGGAATTTCCATGAAAGGAGCAGAATGCTTCATTCAGTCGCAGGACAACAAAAGAAAGGTATCATATGATCCCAATGGACACCACGTAGAAAGCTTCAATTTCGAATCTTTTTTTTCCAGTCTATGAGTGACTTGTTTCGTAAGGGGCCAGGGAAAGTTACAGGATTCGTTTTCTAGACAGCTAAATTGTATGCGTTGGCGGAAAGCTTTTAGCTTCTATGGTTAAATAATTTTCTCCTGGGTTTTCAAGTACCAAAGTTTTCTTTTGAAAAGTTTTACTCATTCAACCTGTTGCTATGTACATATTAAAGCGCTAGTAGAAAAAAGTTCTTTACTTTTCTTTACTTACATCTTTCTTATCAAAAATATTACATTTACTAGTTGTAACTTACTTCGATTTCCCTACGACGACGGCCTGGGGAAAGTAATTTTACTTCTTGATCCAATCACTGCACTCGCAAAATTCTTCGGGTTTCAGGTTGACGATCTCTGATTCTTTGGTCGGTCCGTGTATATGTATGTAAGATAATTTTCAGGGGAAGTCATATATAAATAATATAAATAACCCATTGGTTCCAAAGTCCTTTCGAAACTCGAAAGCGGTCAATCACATTTGTTGTAATGATTGCTCTACCAATAAAAAACACACAATAACTAACTAATAAGACTCATAAAGGAAAATCCTTCCTTCTAGTTAAATGCCAAAGCCAAAGCCATTTAGACACAATGTAATTAAGAAGAATGTTTCCTTTGGAATCGTAAAACAAATGACTAATTACAAGGAACTTATTTTTTCCAAATCTTTCAGTTTGAATAGTAAAATTTATTGATACTCATTGCACCAGCTAAAATTTTTAAAGGATATTAAATTCCTTGTATTAATTTTTTTTATCTTACAGCTTTATTTGTATGAAGGAAAAAGGTAGGGTTCAAATTCAATTCTCACTTATTATACAATTTGATTATGATAATTAACATAGGTAGACAATTGGCTACTATAAAACTTGTTTATACATTACACAATAGACCGTTTTCCCTTTTAGTGTTCACTTCGTTTTTGACAAAAACTGAAGTGTGTCATTAAAATTGATGAAA